>CAKNYM010051394.1:395434-423347 GCA_932195095.1 Andricus curvator | reverse complement strand
ACTATTGGGGTGTAAACCCGAACTACACGGGAATTCTTCGCTCAGTGCAGAGCTGCCGGAGTGTTTAAAAGTACCAAAGACGAAAAATGAACATTAAAAAAATGCATTTTTTCCTCACCATCTAGTCAGGTAAACAAATCAATCAAGTCAGGACCAACAAATTTTCTCAGTGTTTCATTTAAATATTTTTTTACACATTTCCAAAAATATCCAGGGTGTTTAAAAGTATAGAAAATCAAAATTGTACATTAAAAACAAAGCTTTTTCTCATCATCCAGACAGTCTTTGAAATAATTTTTAACGTTAAACATCTAAAATAGATTTTCACAAGACCGACTGACAAGCGCTAGATTAGCTCGTCCAGATTAGCGTTTGACCATACAAAAACGTTTTACTTCTACTCAGTTCCATAATAGACTGTCTTGGCAGCGCCACATTAGCGCTCAGGACGGTCTATCCTGGCCACGAATAGTTCCCCGATAATTTTCTACACGGTTTTCGGAACCCATATTTTTTTGTTATCGGTACCGACAATTTTTTTTACCTCCACACCCCGAATTTTTTTTTGCATATCCCCCTAGGCTTCAATTATAGTGAGGTAGTAAAATTTTTAGAACAGAAATATTTCCCAATATTTACAATTATAATTTTCTCTTTTATCAATAATGTTTAGAAAATGCAGAAATAAATGTTATCCTGCAATAAAATTACTAATTTTATATTTTATTTTACAAAACTTATGGTGCAAAAAAAAAGTTATCTTTATTAATAGATAAAAAAACTGAAAACCGCCACTAAAAGTCATATTCACGCAGTTAATTCAAAATTCGTAGATAAATTTTGAATAAAAAAAAAGAAAAATGAAAGGACTTTTGTCTAGTGTAGTACATGAAATGAAGTGTAGCACTTTCAGTTTATTTTGCAAATAAATTTGAGCTTGAAAAATGACTTTTCTATTTCCAGCAAATAATTTTTTTATTACATTTGATATCAACAATGTCCGTTAAAAGAGATAGATTTACTTCTAATGAAATTCCAATCGAAATTTATTCAAGTGATTGAAAGATTATAACGTCTGGAACACTTGTGGATTACATATAGACTTAATTAGCTTTTATTTGATAATTTCTCTAGTCAATGAAACTATACAAAGAGCTTTCTGGAATTAAGTAAAAAAGTGGGATACATTTATCTCCGCATGTAAGTGCTCTTTTTTATTGCACATCAAGAACTTTAATTAGAACCGCTTCTAACATCTAAATACTGAGAGTTTCCAGCACGAATAAAAATTTAATTTGATGTATTATGTATATACTATACGTAATAAGTTTTGTAAGGTTAAAACACGTGAAAGGAATAATTTGTCTTTCGAATCCATCAAATACCTTTTGAATACTTGACATATAATTCATTTACCTTACGCTCGCGCAACGCAGAACATTAAAAAAGTGACTCTAAAATGCTCATTATACATTTTTTTCTGAATAAATTATGATAATTTTTTCTAAACATAAATGTATTGCGTCATTTGAGTCAAAATGTGGCCTAAAATAGAAAATAAAATTTCATCAGCTGTATGTAATATGTATGAATGCTTATTAATTATGTACTACCAAGCCGGAATTGGACCGACCTAGCCGGAATTTTCTATCTAAAGCCGGGTTACCATGCCACGATGGTCGGACCTAGAATCGACCCTGTACAATGCACAGACTGTACATTGTATAAGGCCGGGAAAATAATTTAAATAACATTATTATCACATTTTTTTGCCTGCATTTTAATCCTAAATTTAGTATGATTTTATAAATTTATTATTTTATATCCGGGCCGAATTCATTTCAAATCGAGAAAATTTTTGTTTGGAAAAGTTATGAGTATTTGAATGTTCAAAATTAGAGACGCAAATCATAAAAAATAGTCCGAATTGTTGTAAAAAGTGTGATATTCTTTATTAAAGCTATTTACGTTTTTATTTCTGATCCTGATAGAATTTTCTCGACCTCTTTCAAAATCCGTTGGGAAATTTCGAAAAAGTTGAAAATTGATGAAATGGCGGTGTTTTCTCTGAAAATATTCAAAGTCTGTTCACTCAAACACCCTAGCGTTTTTTTTCTCCTGATTTTTTCTAGATTCGCCTTAATGTAAAAAGTATATTCCATGATAGTTTGCCCTGTTTCCGCGCCTTGGAGAGAATCGATATTTTTTTATCTAAAAAATGAAAATTCTCATTTTTTGCCAGAACGACACAGAATAAAAAAATGTCAAAGAAACAAAATTGTTTCTCTAAAAAAGTTCTAGAAATATGTCTCTTGCCACTTTCTTCTGCCTTGCGTTATTTTCCAGATTTTTGCGAAAATATGAAAAATGTCATTGCAAACTTATTTCTTCTCAACAATACAATTTGATGTTATCATAAAAAACAAAAAGAACGTAATTTGACAGTTTCAACAACTATTGTGTCAAACTTTTTTCCTTTGATGTCGGTATGTTTGAAATAATCGATACTTTCCTTACTCTTAAATTAAGTTCCTTTTGGGTTTTCATCACATCATAAAATTGTATTGTCCAAAAAACAAAAATAAATCCTAAAGAATTTTTTTATACATATTTTTGCAAAAATCTGAAAAATAAAGCGAGATAAAAGAAAGTGGCAAGAGACATTTTTTTAGAACATTTTTAGAGAAACATTTTTGTTTCAATTTACTTTTTTTATATCTTGTATCGTTTTGGCAAGAAACATAAATTTTCGTTTTTCCGACAATTAAATCTCTCTTTTTTCCCCAGGTACGGGCACAGGGTAGACTATCATGGAATATACTTTTTACATTAAGATAAATCTAAAAAAAAAACATGAAAGAAGAACGCTAAGGTTTTTGAGTAAACTGACTTTGAATATTTTCTTATACACCACCGCCATTCCGTTAATTTTGAACTGCTTCGAAATTTTCCAACGGATTTCGAGAGAGGACGAAAAAATTCTATCAGAATCAGAAATAAAAACGCAAATACCTATATTGATAAAAAAAATATCACACTGTTAACAAAAATTTTGACATTTTTTGATGATGCGCATTTTCAATTAAAAAATTAAAATACTCATAACTTTGTAAAAAAAAAATTTTCCCTAAATCGGTAAGATACGTGTCATCTTATTCCCTTTAAAAAAACATATTTGAGTAATAAGGGGCAACTATTGTATTGTATTTTTTTCAGGGTAAGAAAAATTGTATGAAAAATCAAATATCTTCGAATTTTTTTTCAGAAAGAGGACGAAAGTGTTTTTATTTTCATCTTGTTTTTCGAAACATATGGATATATTCTATATTCTATATCCTATTTAAAAAAAGTAGTATAACGATATCTTGCTTACATTGTTGTCGAAAATCTGATTGTTTGCGACACTGCGTGAATATGACTTTTAGTTGCTGTTTTCAGTTTATTTATATATTAATAAATATTACGAATTTTCTGCATCATCAAGCTTGTAAATAAAAATTTCCAAACAAGAAATGTTATTTTATGATGAAATTTATTTCCAAATATTTTTAAACATTATTGATAAAAGAGAACATTTGAATGATTTTGAAAAAAATTGCAAAAGATTTCAAATCATTTCGAAACAGAATGTCACATAATGTCCGATGATTGATATTTCGTCCTAAAAATTTATCTGGACATACCTTAAGGTCTCTTCTTTATGATACAATAATTTTCTTTTGTTAAATTAGAATTTAGCATAATGAAAAAAATTATATGAAAAGATACGTAGCCGTGAACTCGAACTGGGGTACTTTGGACCCCAGATGATCTTAATGGGTTAAATATAAAAAATTACATTTTTCGTTGAGAATTAGTCTATCCTTGGTTGAAAATGTAACAATTTTGTTGAAAATTCATGTATTTTGTTGAAAAATCGTCTTTTTTGTTATAAAATTAATCTTCTGAGTAGAAACTATTTTATAGGCAAATTTTTCTCTTTTGGTAGAAATGTGGTCTTTTTTTATTAAAAATGCAACTGTTTGGTTGAAAATTAATCTCTTTTGGTTGAGGATTCAACTATTTCGTTAAAAATTCTTATTTTTTTGATGACTTCAACAGTTTTTAATTTAAAATTACAATTTTTTGCTTGAAAATTCACCTTTTTGTCGAAGAATAACTTTGTCGTTGAAATTTTGATTTGGCGTATCTGAAATTTTGAAAAATCATTTTGAATGCGAGGTAACGAGGATTCTAAAATCATTGAAATCCCGGGATCCCAAAATCTTTGAAAATCGAAGTTGTCAATTTGAAGATTCCAAATGTGTTATTTCTGAAATATATTTTTATTTTACTTTTGAGTTTCAATTAAAATTATTAAAAATGAAAAATGCAGGAGGTTAGAAAATCATTTTGACGATATTAGCTTAGGGCGAGAGTCTTCGCTTTTTGTGTTTAGGTATAAGGTACTTATTTATATGTACATATTACCATTATTTTGTTTTCCAAAAGAAATACAAATTTTGTTGAATATAATTGCTTAAAAGACGGCCCAAACTGTACATTTGACATTTGACAATTTTGTCGAAAACGACACAAGATATGGTTTGTAGTTCATGGTACAAAATTGTTCCTCTTTCTAAAATGTACAAAATTATATCCTTACCCGATTTTTAGTTAGTGTATTTCAGAAAGTTTTTATAAAAAAATATAACAAATCGATAAAAATCGACTAAAATAGCATTTATTTTAACTAACTTCAACGTTTTGTTTTTAACAACATTTGTTTTTAATTAAGTCATAATGTGAATAGCATTTTCTATGAGATTTTTAAGATCCTTAAACTGAAGAAACATATAATTTTTTTTTGATTGATATCAAGTGCAAAAGGAGCTGTGCTAAAATGATTTTTATCACCGTGAATACCTATTTTTAATTCTAAAGAAATTAAAATAACGAAGCATTCTAAACAGGAAATTAATTATTTCGTTTAACAATTATAAATCGAATTGGAGCGTGATTACAATGTCGTATCTAAACTATTTATTTATACATATAATTTCACATTGCACATTCCACATTTCACTTTTTATTTTTTACATGTCATTGTTTTTGTTTTTAAATTCATGTCATATGACGAAGCTATCTTTAATTTAGCTCTGAAATAGGATGTGTATTTGACAATAAAAGCAATGACATGTGAAAAATATGAAGTGAAATGTGAAATCATACACAATCGTGACCCGTTGGTTACACTCTGCTATCACAACAGTCTTCCTATTTAATAATATATTTAATATTTTAATAAATTGATATTTTTAAGGATTACAAAATATCATTTTCCTGTTTTGAATGCTTGCTAATTTTCATTTCATTAGAATTAAAAGCAGGAATTCACGATGATAAAAATTATTTTAGCATAGCTAGAAAATTTTAATGATTTCTTGTTTATATATGAAGGCATACATGCAAGTGTAAGTGTTGAAAAATATGAAATCAACAATCACTTCAAAGTCCGTCCCACAAGTTTTTTGTCAGGAAAAGAAGGAAATGTGTGAGATAAGTAAAACTTATTTTGAGCATTATAACCAACAGCATGACTTTCATATTATAAAATGAACTATTCATCGTTACAGTGGTTTTATTTGGATGTCAGTATGATATATTTTTTAATTATATATGTATGACTGTGCTTTCCTCTCTTATTTGTCTACTAGATTACTAGAAGCGATGACCTATTCGGAAATCGAGAGGGCTAGGAAACGTACATCGAGGTTGATTCTTAATAATACATTACAAGCAACTAAATAATGGATTTTTCCGAAAGATTTTGGACAAAGCTAGTTGAATGAATATTTTAGTCTTTCCACAGCGTAAATTACTATTCTCAATCACTTATTATAAATTAAATCAAACATTTCGAAATTTGTTTGACCTACACTGGCATAGCTTCCTTTGCTATAAAATGAGAGAATATTTTGAAAGGCTGAAGTCAAAATCAAGTAAATCGTGAAACTACTCCATTTTCCTATAATTTGTTTTTGTTTTACCATAGTCGCATGTTATGTCACACGATCTTTAGCAACGTGTACAATTTATATCCATTAAAAGTACTTGATCTCTTAGTTTCACATTTTCATACTCTCTTGGGTTACCCTTAATTAAAAAATATATATATATTTTAGGCGCCTTGAAATTTTTTTTTTCCAAAATCTCTTCGTCAAAAATGGTCAACTTATTTTTGGCAAATACCCTTATCACAATTATATTCGACTTTTAAAAGTTTATAAATTCTAATTTCTAGAATTTTAACTATCCCATCTTGTACAATAAAGGACGTTCTTTATCAGGATGCCACGTACGTGACTCTACAATTTTGTTGGTTATGAAAAAAATTTTTTAAGGTGGGTAACATCGTTGAAGTTGAGATTTTATGATAAAGTTGAGATTAAGAGGACAAATTCACACCTGAGAAATTTTTTAAAATTATAAAATTTTCAGAAAATATTTTTTACTTTAATGTCAACAGTTTCTACTATTGGAAAAAAATTAGGCAATTCTTGTCCTGCAATTAAAAAATAGTTTTAAAAAGAATTAAAAAATCGATAAATTCTTGGTTTTTGAATTTATTTATTTGTCTTTGAGGTTATATAATTATAATTTCCCTAAAATTCTTGAGAAAATTTAAAAATATTTTAAAAATTTCAGATATGTCAAATAAAAATGTCAACACATAAGTTAATTTAACAATAAAAAAATATGAATTCAGGTAGATATGTCGAAAAAGTATCTAGACAATTTTTAAGAAACTTTTTATTTTAAAGGATTTTACAGACATTTTACGAAAAATTCGAGCCAGTTTAAAAGATATTTAGGACTTGTAGGTGTATGGAAGAAATTAAAATATATTTTATAAATTTTCAGAAATCTTTCAGTTTTAAAATATTTTTAATTTCTTCAAATTTTCCAAAATTCCTAAATATATTTTAAAGTGAACAGAATTATTCCTAACATTTTGAAAATGTTTCAAAATTAAACAAATTGTTTTGAAACTTTCCAGATTGTTTTTTGACAATTTTGGAAATCTTTTGAAATGTTTTCAAATCTTTTTAAATAATCTGTTGAAATTATTTTTTTTTAATTTTATTTCGAAATCTTCAAAAATCTACATAATGATTACAATTTTCTGAAATCCTTTTAAGTTTCAAATTATGTTCAACATTTTTGTAAACTTCTAAATATGTTTCAAAAAGATTGAAATTGTTGAAAACCCGTTAAAAATTACAAAAATTGCCTGCAAATTTTCCAGATTCTTTTTTAACAATTTTGGAAATATTTGGAAATGTTTTAAAATATTTCTGAATAATATCTTAAAATTAATTTTTTTAAATAATAAATCATTGTAAATTTGCCCAGGAATCTTAAGAAGAAATTTTTATTCCCTTTTAAACATTCTTCAAAATCTTCTCCATCTTTTGTTCCAAATTTTCAAAAATCTACGTTTAAAATTTTGTGAAGTCTTTTGAAATTTTAAATTATTTTTGTATCTTTTCAAAACTTCTAAATATTTCTTAAACTTAATTGATTTTTCCCTAAATATCTTAAAAATTAAAAAAAATTGTCTTAAAACTTTCCAGATTCTTTTTTAACAATTTGGGAAATCTTTTTAGATATTCTCTTAAACTAAATTTTTAAAAATAAAAAATTATTTAATTTTCCCAGGAATCGAGAAAAAAAAGTTGGTTCTCTTGAAACTTTCCAAAATTCTTAAAAAGCTTCTTTTACAAAATTTTTTAAAAATGTACATTTTGTTCAACATTTGTTGAAATCTTTAAATTTAACTTTTTTTTAATTCTCAAAAAACTTTCAAATCTTTTAAATATCTTTTAAAATTAATTTTGAAATGTTTAAAAATATTTCTGATCAACATAATGGAATTAAGTTTTCAAAATACTAAATCATTATAAATTTTCCCAGGAATCATAAAAAAAAACTGTATTCTCTTTTAAAATCTTTTAAAAACTTCTAAATATCTCTTAAAGTTAATGGGTTTTTTCCTAAAATTCTTAAAAAACATTTTAAATGTCTTAAAACCTTCCAGATTATTCTTTAACAATTTTAGAAACCTTTTTAAAAATTCTCTTAAAATTAATTTAAAAAATAATTCAATTTTCCTAGGAATCGAGAAAAAAATATTGGTTCTCTTCAAACCATCCAAAATTCTTAAAAAGCTTTTTTTTCATATTTTTAAAAATGTACATTTTGTTCGAGATTTTTTGAAATCTTCAAATTTAACATTTTTTTACATTTTTACAAAACTTATAAATCTTTTAAATATCTTTTAAAATTATTCGCATTTTTCCTAAAATAAAAAAAAATACCTTAATCTTCCAGATTTGTCATTGAAAATTTTGGAAATATTTTGAAATCTTTTGAAACAATCTCTTAAAATTAATTTTTCAAAAAAAAAAAAAATAAAATAAATGTTCCTATTAATGATATTTATCCTTGATCTAGCTTATATTGTTAGAAAAGAACGAGCGATATTTGTAAAATTATGGTGTTTGAGGGAAAAAGTGAGAACACAATATGCAACATTGTCCTAAATGATGAGAGATTAGAACAAGTTGACAAGTACGTATATCCAGGTAGTCTATTCACTGGCGACGGAAAAATAGATGGGGAGTTAGGTTAGATAGGCGCATAAATAAGGGTAAGCAGGTTATCGGTAGAGCAGGGTCCATCCTAACAAATAAAAACATTTCAAAAAAAGTAAAAATGGCCATACATAATTCTATATTCGTACCGAATGTACTATACGGCAGCGAGACATGGACCTGTCAAGAAAAGGACAGAAGTAAAATTAACGCGATCGGCATGAAACCTCTGCGCATAATATGCGGGAAAACACTGATGGACAAAGTCCGAAACGAGACAATCCTCAAAGAATGTGGTACAGGAGAGACACTAGTTGACATATGGGAAAGAAATCAGTTAAGATGGTTCGGACATCTTGAAAGAATGAAAAATGAACGACTGACCATACAAGTGTATAAAGGTAAAGTAAATGGCAGAATGCCCAGAGGTAGACCGCCGAAAGAATGGTTAGAATCTGTAAATGAGACATTAATGCGTAGAGACATAAGAAGCCATAGAAACACAAGAGCTTGCATGAAAAAATGCATGGACGTGAAGGAAGCTAGAGAAGTATGCCAGGACAGAAAAGTGTGGCGACAAATGGTTTATAAAGAGAATGGGAGTAGAGTCAATGACGCCTGAAACAAAGACCATGGATACTAATGGGCCCAAGTGGGGAACCATACATAACAATTTTGTGAGGCTCTTCACTTGGGGTGATCGCTAGAGAGATTGATCAGCAACCTGGGTCGGAGCAGTTTTGCGGAATAAACGTGTCATTTAAATAAATAACACGAGAATTCCAGATCAATCTAAAATATGTATACCTAACACTTATATACCTATCTACCTCATACCTATATACCTACCTACTCTATACCTATATACCCATATACACACTACTATTTTCCAACCGAGCAAGTCACGCCTACCCCGAAAGGGAAATGGCTTAATGGTATAATTAAAGCCGAGATCGGTAGCAGAATTTCTTGTAGGTATTATTATCAATGAATCACACACATAAATCGTTAAAATAAAGGTTTTATATAGCTGAATTAAGAATGTTGTAACTCTGCATATGGAGCTAATAAAATAGGAGTAATTTTGACAGAGGCTTGAAATTTATAATTGATTGAACAGTTTACCTTGCATTTGAACAGATTGTAAGGGCCCAAGGCCAGGGCCCTTATAAAAGTATATTGACATACTTTTTCGAGTATGCGCGAGTGTGCCGCTTGAAATCCTCTCCCGAATATTTTTTCTGGCCACGGCCTTGTAAGGGCCTATATGAATTGAAATTAACTGTATATAGCAGTTTTTAAACTTTTGTAATTTTTTAAAACTTGGATTAAAACTTATTTAATTTTTTCGTATTTCTTACTAACCAAAAATTTGTACAATTGACAATTTGTAAAATTTGTACAATTGACAATTTGTAAAATTTGTAGTACAATTGAAATCTTTTTCAATTTTCTCTTAGAATTTATTTTTAAATATAAAAAAACATTTGAAACTTTCCCATTAATTTTAAGAAAATGTTATTATTCTCTTGAAACCTTTCAAAATTCTTAAAAATCTTCTAAAATTTTTTCAAGTCTGTTCAAAACTTCTAAATATCTTTGAAAATAATTCCAGATTATTTTTCTACACTGAGCGAAGAATTCCCGTGTAGTTCGGGTTTACACCCCAATAGTTCGGGTGGTTTCTCTTTTTTTTTGTTTCACACGAAGGTTTGGTGCGCTTGCACTACTGAGACGTGCGATCACCCGAACCATTCGGGTGCTCAACCGAAACAGCAGCAACCGAAGAGGTGGGGGGCCCGCCCCAATATTTGGGGAGCTTGCACGAATGATGCGGGTAGTGGCACGAATGATTAAGGTCGTTAGACAACTGGAATCAATTAAAAATCTTACACGTTGATGATTACAGTTCAACCCTGTCCTAAAGCACTACATGTACATTATCGAGTTTTCGATTATGTGATTTACCTAATCTTAGAATGCTCCGTTAGTATAAATATGAGTGATGAACAATAAATTCGACATAACCTAGAAAGAGTGACATTCGGGAAGAACCTGATGTTCATCAGCTGCGGCCATTAGCGAACATGCGCAAACGTCGAACGCGCAATATCCAACGCGGTTGACGACTCGAATCTCCTGAATCATTCGTGCAAGCTCCCCAAGTATTGGGGCGGGCCCCCCACCACTTCGGTTGCTGCTGTTTCGGTTGAGCACCCGAATGGTTCGGGTGCTCGCACGTCTCAGTAGTGCAAGCGCACCAAGCCTTCGTGTGAAACAAAAAAAAAGAGAAACCACCCGAACTATTGGGGTGTAAACCCGAACTACACGGGAATTCTTCGCTCAGTGTACATATTTTGAAATTTTCAAAACTAAAAATTAATCTTTAAAATAAAATCTAAATCATGAAAAAGTTTCCCAGAAATCTTATTGTCGGTATCAGTAATTTTTTGGTTACCGGTACCGACAATCTTTTTACCGGTATCGATAATGAAGTATACGATCGTAAATTAAGCTATTCTAAGTTTTTGTGTATAATCTCAGTTTTCTTATGTATTTAACAGTGCGAAAATGTTTAAACATATAGTGTGGTAGCAACATTTCAAGAACAGAATTATTTCCCAATATTAAAAAATCATTTACAATTCAAATGTTCTCTTTGATGAGTAATGTTTAGAAACATTTAAAAACCAATTTTATCATGATATCATAGAAATTTTGATTTACAAAATTGATGGTGCAGAAATTCGTAATTGTTTTCACTAGACAAACAAACTGAAAGCATTCACTAGACTAGAAGTCATATTCATGCAGTTTCGCAACCAATTAGGTTTTGGACAACAATGTGTCCGATATTTTGAGATATTTCGTCGTCCTATTTTTAAAAAATTTTGAACTATTATTATTTTTAGCCTCAGTAAATGTCCTTTTTTGCATTTTTATAAGTGAAAAGATGCCAACTTCGTAGCTCATATTTTATATGGATAACTGATCTTCAATTTGTGAGATAGCAATTTTTAAAAATATGCAATACAATAGAATAATTTAAATCATCATTCTGTTCAACTTTTTACTTAACATTTTTATTATGAATAGTTAATTTATAAATATTTTATGGACATGGCCTACTATGTATAATTCTTAGAAGAAAATAATTTTTAAACCTCATACTACGCCAATACATTACGACATTAATAGGGTATAATATCGTTAAACTTCGATCCCTGTTTTCTCAGTTTGACAGTTGAGGGACATGGCGTAGTATATATAACTTTAGGGCGAAGATTTGGTAACACCACTTTTTTTAGATTTAGGATAACCTCGAAAGAAAAAAGAACTTCTTTCAAAAATCCCCCTAGAGATTCTTTTCTTTTTGGTCTCAAAATGATCGTGGGGTATCACAGAAATGAGACTAGAAAAAGTACGAGAGGGGAGAACCCTTTTGGGTTGAAGTCACTGGACACACACCGTGGTACCCCTTCCTCAGATACAATTAAAAAAATAATTTCAAGTATAAAAAATGTAATTAACACACTTAACTTTCTTGAAAAATCTAATCAATTTAAAAAAATGAGAAAAAACAATTATTTAAATTATGTCTAGACTGATGCGATTGTCAGTCTTTAATCGTCGGAGGGCAGTGATTGATGTGCAATAAACGGAACTCTTCTAAATTTTTTCTGCCATACATTCGGATTCAGCGGAAGTATACGATACGATGGTGGGTGACGTCGAGGAAAAGAGGGGACTAAAACGAATAGCGGCTCACTGAAACAGGAAGACAGTGTTAACTCTCTCGTGCTCCGTGCAAGTTCGCAAACTCTAGTGAACTTTCCTCCTGCAGGATTCAACATCTGCGAGTCACTCGCAATTTTCTTTGAAAACTTGAAATTTTTTTTCCTTCAATTTTAACCCATGTGAAACAACCCCCAAGTGACAATTTCTCGCCATCGATAAAAAAGTCCGTCCAAGACCCTTTCCATTTACCCTCATAAAAAAGAGGTACGTTTAAAATCTGGGACCTTTTAAGTTCTAATCAATCGGGTGCAGTTGGAATAATAACATTTGAACACAAATCACGTAAAGAGTTTTCTATTCGCGAGCGACGATCAATAGTCACTTAGAGTCCATGACGTTGCCGGTACTGTGTATATCCTTCTCCCAGGGCTCGAAAAATAATAATAGAAAGTCGATTTTCAATGTTAATGTTAATCCTAATATTAAATTGTGAAGAAAAAATGAGATGCTTAAGTGAGGATCGGATGATAGTTTCATCTTAATTGGGACGATCCGCCCTTTTGTTGTTCGATACAAGTCAATTGAGGGGCACAATGGAATCTGCATTCAGCAGGATCTCCCTTTTATTAAATGGTACTCGCTATATTAATAGATAGAATTATAGGAAAATACAATCCTTTAATTTGAATTTTAGATCTCAATACTTTTTTTTACTGTATTATAATTCAAGGTTTAGAGATATCTGCATTTTATGCAAACAGATAATAATTAATAATGCGGACTTGTCGACAAATTTTTTGAGATTGAAATTATATTATAAACAGTACTTTGCACCTTTAATGTGTCTTTTGATACTCAAGGATACAAAATCCTATTTACCTGAGATTGTCTGTTTGGTTTGCGAGATAGTGAATTCTGTTACACCTGCCAGTTGTTGATAAGGAAAGATGGCTATATGAGAAAAAATGTATTCGGGGAAAATAAAAGCGAAGTTTTGAGTGTAAAATAATCTTGAAATATTCCATGTAGCTATGGACATAAATGAATTGAAGAAAAATGTAAATTCCTGATAAAATATATTTTTTTACCTAGAGTCATGAAATTAAACAGACCTCATTTTCATATTATCGCATTACCGAAGAATAATACGATTTTTAACTTTCTGATGGAATGGCAAACTGATAAAAAAATGCATCCATCATCAAACTTGAAAGTCGAGATCAGTCAGTGCACCGGTCAAAGTTTAGATTGATATTGTGAAACGGTTTTAAAACGGTTCTTCAATTTGGATGCTGCGTCTTTGACTTTAAAAGCTTTTATTTTATTTCAGATAAAAAATCTTAAAGTGATCCCAAATTTTTTAAAGCATATATATATATATATAGGTAATAATTGATGAGTAATGACAATTTGATTACAAAATATCTATGTGGAGATGGCAAACCCATAAAAACTTTATTATCAGACTTGAAAGTCGAGACATCAGTTCTGACGTGATCAGTCGGTGCACCGGTCAAAGTTTAGATTGATTGTGTGAAACAGGGGTTTAAAAAGTAGCTGGGTTTTAAAATATATTTAAATTTTAAAAGGGTTTTGCAATTTGGATGCTTCGGTATTTAACTTTAAAAAGTTTTTTTAAGGTAACGGAACCAATTACCGAGGGGGGACTATTTGTCGAGGAAATAGTTGATTTTTTCTAAGGGGCAATACATTAATTACGTAACACATTGCTGCCAATTGTTTATCCCTCCCCTAACCCATGTAACAAGTCGTAACAAAATGGTTTGGGCCTTTCAAAATTGAACTATTTCAAAAAAAGCATTCAAAATTTCATTTCTTTCTATTATACACATTAAATATTGAAGAGTCTTCAATTACAAATCTTAAAAAATGAAGAATATTTAATTGTACAACTTTAAGATGTAAATCTTTAAAATAATTTTTCTTTAATTTTTAAAATTAACCATTAAAAATTATGAGTTCTGTAATTTTTATGATTTAGATTCAAATATTCTTTAAAATGATCAAAATTTACGAATTTCCATTCATGCGTCATTCATTTGGAAGAATTTGTAATTGTAAATCTTAAAAATTGAAGAATTTTCCATTGATAATCCTTAAAATTGAACTACACACTAAAAAACATGAAAAATTACCATAAATTAAAAATGTAAATTTTAAAAATTGAATAATTTTCCATTATAACTCTTTGAAATTGTAGAAATTTGAATTGTGAATATTTGAAATTTAAATTTCCAGTTTTACAATTTAAAATTCTGTAATTTTGATTTCAAAATCATCCAAATTTAAGCATTTTTATTTATACATCTTTAAATGTAAAGACTCTTTAATTGTAAATGTTAAAAATTGAAGGATTTACCTATTGTTAATCTTTAAAATTGAACTACATATTCCAAAGAAAACATTAAAAATTGCGTAACTTTAAAAGATATATTTAAAATTAGAAAATTTTTTTATCTTGAACATTTGTAATTGAAAATAACGTGAATTTCAAGTTTAGCAATTAAAAATTATGTAATTTTGATGATTTACATTTGAAGTTTCTTCAAAATCATCAAAATTGAAGAACTTTCATTTATAAATCTTTAAAATTGAATAATTTTACATTATTTATCTTAAAAATTGAACTACATATTTAAAAAACATTAAAAATTACATATCTTTAAAATATAAATATTAAAAAGTGAATAATTTTCAATTTAATATTTCCAAAATTCGAGAATTCACAATTGTAACTCTTCAAAATGGTAGAACTTTGAATTACAAATATTCAAAATAGAAGAGTTTTTAATTTTGAAAATTTACAATTAAAAATTCTGTAATTTTTATGATTAAATTCGAAATTTCTTCAGTTTGGAAGATTTTGAATTGAAAACTTGACTTTTGCTCTTAAAAATCATCCAAATTTAAAAATTTTGATTTATACATCTTTAAAATTGAAGAGGGTTCAATTGTAAATCTTTAAAATTGAACTATAAATAAAACATTCAAGGCGGCGAATGCGGCGCACATAAAGGAAAATGCAGGATTAAAATTCAAATATAAAGTAAAATATTGTAATAAAATATATTTTGTTTAGGCTAATATCTTACCAATGCTCTATGCATGGAGATAATTTAATGAAGTTTATTAAAACAGTTAATTAATGTATTTTCCAAAAAGTGCATCTGCGCCAAGTTGTCCTACCTTTTTTGGTAATGTGGCGCGTTTCGATTTCAATTCATAATTATTGAATAAAAAACAAATTATGAAGAAAAATTAGTAAAATTTAATAAAAATAAGATAAATATATTTTCGTTTAATATTATTAACATATTTGAGGGATTATGTCTGCCGAAATTTGAAGGAAAAATGTTTTTTTAACAGTACAGATTGTCTCACAATAATTTTAGGAGTGCTACAAATTTTGTATTTTAAGATAAGCTTACAGACGTTTTATAAACAATAAATCAAAATTATATTAATAATAAGTAAATTGTATTCTTTTCCAGAACATTTATAATGATTCAACATTCAAATAATATCATTACTCTAAACCTTCTAAATATTTATTCTGTCAGAACAAACCTAACCCGAAAACTGGTAAAATGATTTCAAAATACAGTTATTCTAAAATAACTCTAAAATACACGATAATTATTGGAATAAAACTTTTTTATACATATTAGAAACAAAATATTATTTCTTTGAGTAAATATTTCTTACCTTCTAACTAAAACCGGCACTTTGTTACTACAAAATTCTCGGATCAAAACAAACCACAAACTTGTGCGCCAAGTTACCTGCCGATTTTAGTCCCGAATGCGCCATATTAGTCGCATGTGAATAGTATTTAATAAAGATTTTTTACATAAAAGTTTATTATTTTCACTCAAAATGTTAAACTTTAAAGCATTCAAGAAACTCGGAACAGTATATTTCCAAAAAATTGTATAAGTTTACCCGAAACTTCTGTAATTTTTGACTTGTTTTTAGCTACTCTGACAATACAAGCGAAAGAACCAACACTAACTTTTCGTCATAAAAATCAGGCAATTAATTGAATTATCACAATTTTCAAATATTGTAAGGTTGAAAACATATATACATGTATAGAAACTATATCCACAAGCAGAAAGTGTGTTAATATTCGAAAACACGAACGCGCCACATGAGCCGCCGCGCCGCATTTGCCGCCGCTCCCCTAAACATTATAGTCCAGTCATTATAGTAGTTTCACCTCGGAATTCAAGATAACCGGCTATAAACTCGTATAAACCTTTATTTTGACATCCTAAAACTTGCCTCAAAACCTACATATGATAGCGTGGCCGCGACTTATAAAAAATTAAGGTCAAAGGTCAAAAAATCGATTTTTTCCGCATTTTTTGTAAATATCTCGTTCCCTGTTAGTTTTACGCTAATTGTATTTATTATAAATATTGTAGTAGATTAAATTCTCTACAACTTTTGTTTAAAAAAATTTTTT
Organism: Andricus curvator; assembly: GCA_932195095.1. NCBI lineage: Eukaryota > Metazoa > Arthropoda > Insecta > Hymenoptera > Cynipidae > Andricus > Andricus curvator. The sequence continues at coordinate 406,484 of CAKNYM010051394.1, read as the reverse complement.
ATACGTTGAACCGTTTTTGAGATAGAGGGCGGTGAGCGCGTAGTCTTTGATTATGTACGGTATCATTTAAGTTTAACCTCTAGTCCCGGTCAAAATCACTCCATTAATTATTTAAAAATATTTAATTATAAATAATTTACATTTTTTTATTAAATATCCCGTTTAATATTATTATTTTTTTCATTAATTGAGTATATCTTTATTTAATAACACTTACCTTTTCGTACAATTAGCTAATTATTAACAGAAATACTTTAATTATATTCAGATTTATACTAATTACTTCCTAAATAAATAAAAAGAAAAGGAATAAATTTTTAATTTATATTTTTATTAAAAAACAGGATTTCATACATAGTTAAAATTAAAAAAATTAAATGAAAAAGAGAAGAACTCCATGTTCTTATTTTTAGTTATCTTCTTCTTCGTCATCATCGTCGTCTGGTCGTTCTGGGATTTCCAATTCTTCTTCAATTTCGTCTTCAATGACATTTGTCTCCAAGTCTTCCAGGATTTCGGGGTCAAAGGTTCCATCTCCATTGGCATCACCCTGATACGGTGAAGCATTGAGACAAGCTTGCCCATTACACTGACCACAAGCTAAGGAACACGGCAACCCCGATTTCCTGCATCCACATCGCGAACCACAACCATTCTTGCAGTTGCAGAATATTGTATTCAGTAATTGTTCTGGAGCTGGAGGTAAAATTGTAGTAATGGGTTCCAGGAATCCATTACGCATTATCCAACCCCATTCCTGGGGTTCTAAATCATGGCCTAACCAAGTCTGAACTTGGTAATAAACACGGTTGAAATGTTGGTGAGCTGCTGCACTTGTTGGTGGAAGATTTGATAACTGCACAGGTTTATTCAGTTTGGTTGACTTGACGAATTGTGTGTATCGAAGATGATCGATACTGTCCTCAGATTTTGGAGCATTATAGATTGCCAACAAAGTTCGCACTCCATTCTCAAATAATCTTTGAACCGGACAGTTTTCTTCTTCAAACGCTGCAGCAAGTTGATCCAAATTCGAAAGTTTTTCAAGGGTTCTTACAAAAGTTTTTTTGCCTTTTTTAAAGAGCGCAGAAGTCGTGTCACAGCCACTCACTGCGTGCAGAAACAAAATGTGTTTTTTTAAACGAGGATATTTGTCAAAACTTTTGGAAGAGTATATCTCAGTTTTTACATTTCCTTTTCCAACTTTTTTTAAAAAGATTTCTTGTTGATCAGATAAAGTACGCCCAATTAAGATGACAAGTAAATCTATATCTTCTCCTATTATAACTGCAGTGTTTCCATGTTTTGATTCTTCAATAGCGGTTTCAATAATTAGAACATCTGCATCATTTGTGGCCTGTTTTGTTTTGATATCAACAGCTTCTAATTTTTCAATCAGCATATTAATAAGCTTTTCTTTATTATTTCGATTAGATAGGAATTTTTCTTGGGTAATAGGTACAACCATCGTTTCGTCAAAACAAACTTCGTATGTTTTAGACAGTGCAGCAGTTCTCCTTAGCTGCTCCATGGCAGGGTCCGTATTCCCAGGTATAAATTTTAACGCTATGAAAGAATCTTAAAGTTTACAGATTATATGGAAGATGTACTTAATTATTTTCCACTTAAAATGTAATTAGTAAAAATCTGAATCTAATTAAAATGTAATTAAAGTATTTCTGTGAATCATTAGCTAATTACACGAAGAGATAAGTGTTATTAAATAAAGATATACTCAATTAATGAAAAAAATAATAATATTAAACGGGATATTTAATAAAAAAATGTAAATTATTTATAATTAAATATTTTTAAATAATTAATGGAGTGATTTTGACCGGGACTAGAGGTTAAACTTAAATGATACCGTACATAATCAAAGACTACGCGCTCACCGCCCTCTATCTCAAAAACGGTTCAACGTATAAAAAATTTTTTTAAACAAAAGTTGTAGAGAATTTAATCTACTACAATATTTATAATAAATACAATTAGCGTAAAACTAACAGGGAACGAGATATTTACAAAAAATGCGGAAAAAATCGATTTTTTGACCTTTGACCTTAATTTTTTATAAGTCGCGGCCACGCTATCATATGTAGGTTTTGAGGCAAGTTTTAGGATGTCAAAATAAAGGTTTATACGAGTTTATAGCCGGTTATCTTGAATTCCGAGATTCTTACCTTATTCTGACTAATATGACTGGACTATTAAAAATTAAAGAAGTTGACGAATTTTCCATTTCGAATATATTCAAAACGATCAGTGGCGAAAATGGAAAACATCAAAAAGATTCAGAATACCTATATCACTTAAATTTGTTATTTTTTTTAGTAGAAGCTATTAAATGAGTTTAAGTTAAGCTTCTGGATCAAAAAATTAGGCGTACGTGAAAAAATAGTGAAAATAGAAAGGATTTTAGTTGCGACCTCGGACAATAGAAACTCCCACGGTAATTGGTTCCGTCAACCTAGAATAATTTGTGAAGAATGAAAAAATTGTTTTTAAACCGTCATGGAAGTAGCTTTTTTACTCTTTTTTTATTGTCAGTTGAATTTGGCTCAAAATAAAATTGAAGATAAAGGAAGGCTAAATTAGGAACTAATCTGGATTACATGACTGCAAATGAGGGTTTCAAATACAAGAGAAATTGCCTCTGCGTCGTGCAAGGTACTCCTAAGCCTAAGGCCTAAGTACGCTTAAACACGCAAAACATCTAATTTATAAAATTCTCAAGGTGCAAGTAAATTTAATTTATTTAGTTTCGGAAGTTGTAAACATCAGAAGAAAATTATTATTTGTTTTTCAAATTACTTATTTTATCATAAAATTGCACTTCTTAAATAATATTATTTCTATATTTATAAAGGGTTATTAATAATTAAATAAATTATACCCATTTTTCCATTTTCATCAACTATTTTGTATACTTTAATTTGAAATTCTACACAATTTTAAGAGATTTCTTGGTAAAACAAGTAAATTTTCAAATCCGTTACGCTGAAAATAAATATCTATCATAATTTTAAGAGGTTTTGGAATTTGCCAATTGGATTAAATTTGAAATTGTTCCATTTTGTGGAGCACCATAAAACTCATTACTCTATTATATAATCGATGTGAATGATAGATACTAATAGCCGATAAAATAAAAAGTGCTATCATCTTTAAGATTTTGTAGGAAACCGTTAGAATCTTATGCCAGCGTCTGTCCTCGTTAAAAAAAAAAAAAAAAAGAAAATCCAAGCTATTGAGGTTTTGTATTCACCCCATAACGTGACCACTGCGAAGCGTAGAAAAAATACTGAAAACCTTCAGAAAATATGTTTTTTATTTAAATTACAAATTTTATGTTATTTTATTTTTTGGCCCCGTGGGTGTGGTGAGCCTATACTTGTAGTCATTTACTACAAGAAACTATCCACCTAGAAACACTACCAGAAGCGGGTAGTGTCACGCCTACCCTGAAAGGGAAATGGCTTAATGGTATACTTACTTATAGTTTCCTTTTTTTTATATCAGTGGTTAAAAGTAAGAAAAATAAGAAAAATTACAATTTTTTCAATTTAAGCAAGTACGCCTACCCCGAAAGGGAAATGGCTTAATGGTATAATATAATAAGCGTATGCCTAAGAAACCCTTACTTGAGGTCGCTTATCGACCTCTTCTCGGACTCATTTTTATAATTTTAGATTGTTCGATTTTAAACTTTTTAATTTGAGGTTATTAATTTTTCAATTACCAATGTTTTTATTTTACAATGTTTGGTCTTAGATTTATATTTTATAAATGGATTCCAATTTTAAATTTTTTAAATTTTCACCTTCAATATTTGCAATTTATCGTTTAAAAATGTATATTTAGAAGCAAAAATTCGAAACTTTTAAAATTATGTTCGTTTCAATTATTTAAAATGTTTTATATTATATAGCACTAGTGTAGGGGAGACCGGGGCGAGATGAGCATACGGGGTCAAATGAGACACTGAATTTTCTCTCAAAATATGTGGTTTTCATTACTTTTCTTTTCAGGTATAACCAAAATAATGATATTGAATATCACGGAATAAAAGAATAGACTGAATAAATTAAATAAATTAAAAATAAAAACGAATAAAATTTCAACACCTGAATCCTGTTATTTTGTCGTATTTTAAAACAGAAAGAAAATTGTGAAAATAACAGACAATATTTTCAACCTAAGGTTTTTCGTAAAGTTCATTTATCGAACTTTAATTATGTCATGTATTTATACACATTTATTCAATAAAAACCTGTAATATTTAAGATTTGATCAAAATTGTGATTTGGGGCGGAATGAGCTAGGTTTATGGGGCGAGATGAGACACACATGTCCTGCTTGTCACTGAGCGCTTTTAACCTTTTTATGGAGTCGGCCGAAAAGTTTCTTTCAAGTGCAGAGTTGAAAAATAGAAAATTGTTGCAATTGTGAGAACCTATATAGAAGATAAACTAACAGACAGTCATGGTCAGAAGGCTGCGGCTGTAAAATATGTGATGCAAAAGAATTTGAGTGTTAGAGCAGCTGCAATTGCTCACGAAGTTCCAAGAGCAACTTTAGCTCGTAAAGTTGACAAATGTTTGCAAAAAGATGTTTCGGTGGAAATTTCTTGCAAAAAAGCTGAGTGATAGAAGTATGTGTATATATAATTGATGAAATGAGGTCTATCTATTATGTCATAAGTCTTTGTTATTATACAATGTTAAGGTTAGTTTCATTAATAAATTTCAGATGTTTTCGTAATTGCTTTTTCAGCATTATTATTTTGTGTTCAAAAATTTAATTAAAATTCTTGTGTTGAAACTTAGAAAAAAAAGTTTAAATCTTTAGGACTGTGATGAGACTGTTAGAGGTTAAAAAAGTTACGAGGTTACAATTCCTATTTTGTGTGAAAATACATAAAAGAATTGTATTGAACTGATCATTAATTGCATTAATACTTTCAAATATTTACAAACTTTTTCCCCTGAGTAATAAGACTAAATGATACCTACAAAATCACAAAAAAATTAACTTCTTCCAACAGAAAATAATTAATAGTTAGCGTGTCTCATCTCGCCCCAATATGTGTCTCGTCTCGCCCCAGAGCTGGGGCGAGATGAGACATATGCACAGTTTATAATTTACATATTTTTAAAGCAATTAATATTTTTAAAACACTTCGTCCATCATAAAATTGATACCTGAAGGTTCAAATAATGTGAAGAACTACTTAGATTTTTAAAAACTACTATAGATTGCAAATATTTCACTGAAAATTATTACTATGCTCATCTCGCCCCGGTCTCCCCTACAGCCATTTTGTACATTTAGTGCCGCTATATTTTTCTAATGCATTTTGGCCTGCTCAACGTGAAAATTGCATTGAAAATTTTTCTTATGGATTGGTTTTCAAAATATGAATTTTGAAAAAAAAATATTTTTTCGGTGATAGTTTTACTCTGTGAACCATATGTCAAGTTAGAATCGAACAATCTGGTTGCAAAAGGGATCAAGGTAAAGAACACCGAATCTGCAACGAATATTACCTGATCAATTTGGTAGTTGCGGTCCAATGACCCGTAATATTAAAAAAAAGTAATTGTTTTAGACGAAAATAAACATACAAAATTTCGAAAACCACTTCATAGAAAAATTTTGTAATGCGATTTTCAAGTTTAGCAGGCCAAAATGCATTGGAAAAATATAGCGTCACTAAATGTACAAAAACTTTTTTTAATTTTTAGACATCGTATGACAGAATTTGAACATCCTAATCTTTTAAACCTAAATTTGTAATTATTTCAATTTATGTCGTTTAATATTTAAATTATTTGACAGCTATGTGAATGATTGATATTTAATTTGTTTTCGTGAAAATTCAAAAAATTTTGTGATGATTTGAACTTGTTGGCTTTTCAATACCTCATTTCCCAATTTTCTGATCTTCAAAGCCTTAAATTTGTTGAATTTAAAACTTCTTATTTTTGGGATTTCTACTTTTGAATAATAAATTACAAGTTGTCGAATTTTAAATGATGCATTTTTCAATCTCGAGTTTCGAAAACCTTGAATTTTCAATTATTTAAATATGAAAATTTTCTGTTTAGAAGGCTTCAATATTTAATTGTTAAAACGTTTAATTGAAAAATGTTCAGTTTAAAACATACTTTTTTAATCAATTTAATCCGCGGCAGGGATAACGCTGCGTCAACAAAAACCTGTTTTGTTGGAATTTTTGTTTAAAATGTGAGCATATGTTATTATAGTTTGGTTTTGTTATATTACATAGTTAGTTCAATGACATATATACTACGACATAGAAGAGAAAATCCTTGGACAGAAATCTCTTGTCATACGATGAACATTAGTTCTAAAAAAATGATCTTCGCTGATCCAACGTTACGTTACCTCTGCCGAGGCTATACAATTGCCTAATAGTCTTTCTATTCAAAATTAAACAATATCGAAGGTTTTAATTTGAAATTGTTAAACTTTGAAACCTTGATTTTGAATTTCTTCAATCTTTGTTAGGGTAGTCAATTTGAAAGCGCCGAAGTTGAATTATTATTCCCTAATTTCTTGTTGGATTTTAAATGCAAGTTTTTCATTACTCACTAGAATTGTAAATTTGTATATTTTTGAAGCTTCTAATTTAGTCTATACCTATGTGAATTATCACATTATAGTAGTGAATCAAAAGTACCGCATATGTGTATATTTAAAATTTCGAGACAATCCTCAAAGAATGTGGTACAGGAGAGACACTAGTTGACATATGGGAAAGAAATCAGTTAAGATGGTTCGGACATCTTGAAAGAATGAAAGATGAACGACTGACCAAACAAGTGTATAAAGGTAAAATAAATGGCAGAATGCCCAGAGGTAGACCGCCGAAAGAATGGTTAGAACCATACATAACAATTTTGTGAGGCTCTTCACTTGGGGTGATCGCTAGAGAGATTGATCAGCAACCTGGGTCGGAGCAGTGTTGCGGAATAAACGTGTAATTTAAATAAATAACACGAGAATACCAGATCAATCTAAAATATCTATACCTAACACTTATATACCTATCTACCTCATACCTATATACCTACCTAATTTATACCTATATACCACCCATATACACACTACTATTTTCCAACCAAGCAAGTCGCGCCTACCCCGAAAGGGAAATGGCTTAATGGTATAATAATAATAATATTGTTCGATTTTAAACACTTTTATTTGAAGTTGCTGATTTCATTTGTCTATTTTCTAGTATTTACAAACGACATTGTTTACAACGTGGGACGTTTAAAATTTTAAATTATTAAATTATTTCATTTTCCTTCTAAATTATCGAAATATCTTCACAATAACTTATTTAAATAACAAATTTAAAGGCTAAGGGGCCAGTGATGTCCGCAAGTTAACCAAAACTGAATTTAATAACTGCAAAATGACAAAAATCTTTTTCCAAAGAATTCTGTTCTGCGTAAGTAATATTTTGTAGGTCTTACGGTCTTCATTAAAGTAAAAGAAATAACAAACGAAATTACTAAAGAGATTGTTTATTAATCATGCTGACGTTTCGGCTATTACTGCGTACCTTTTTCAAAGAATCTAAATAAATAATATATAAATAACAACAGTTTTAAATTGACAACAAAATTAAAAGAATAAAAATACCTGTGATAAGTATCTTGTAAGAAACAAGAGTTTTTCAATTTTGGATTCAACAACATGTCAATATCTGTTCTTTTGTTAATTTCTAGATTTAAAGAAAATCAAAAAGTTTTTTTAAGAGGAGATGTTAACCTATCAAAAAAAAATATTAACGACCCGGAAATGTATTCTGCTAGGGGCGTAATTGAAACTTAGTTCCGGGTCCCTATGTCACCGCCCCGCCATCTCTTGGTCCTAATTTTTATACTGAATACGAGACGTTCAGGCTTTGAATAAATCAAAACTATATAAAATAAATATAATGATTTTTTATTGAAAGTACCGATTTCCCGTATAAAAGAGCAAAAAAATTAAAAATTAAAATTGTACAAAAATTGTGAGTTTAATGACTCGGAATGAGAATCTGAAGAATATGACAAATCTTATGATTTAAAAAAAATTAAAAATACTAATTTTCGAAGACAAACACTAACATAAAATAAAATAAATTGTTTCAAATTGTGAATCTTCTTCAAAATTCAATGATTTCTGTGTAAAATAACCGATTTCGGATGAACAACGCTAACTTAACTTACAATTGTACAAAAAATTGAAATCTGCTTTGATATCTAATGATTTTTTATTAAAAATTCCGATTTCCGGTGTAAAGCGCCAACATGACTTAAAATTGTTCTAAAGTAAAGTAACATATCGAAAATCGATAAAAGATTCTAGATCTTGTTTGAATTATTCGAATTTTTGTTTGAAAATACCAATTTTCGATGTGAAACAACAATGTAACCTAAAATTGATCAGTACATATGAATCTTCTTCGAACCCTAATAATTTCTTAATACAAATTTCCATTTCTGATGAAAAATAGTATCACAATCCGAAATTGTTCAAGCTTGTAAATTCTATTATTTTAAACCAAAATTATTGAACTTACATCTAATGATTTTTGTTTAAAAATACTATCTTTAAGTGAAGTACAATAATATAACCTAAAGTTGTTGTAATATTGTAAATCTTCTACTAAATATAATAACTTTTGTTTTACACAATTGATTTCGTGTGAAAAACATTAATATAACCGGAAACTATTGAAAAATTGCAACTCTGGTTCGCTCTAACCTCAGAAAAAGCATGCAAAAAATTATTTCTTTGATATAGGGCCACACAAATATTTAATTGAATTAATTAAATATTTCTTTGATTCAAATACAATTTTTTTTTATTGAAACACACCATTTTTTAACTCCAAGAAATTCTATGTGAATCAAACAAATTCTGTCTTTGATATAGGGGCAAACAAATGTTTGTTTGATTGAAACAAACATTTCTTTTAATGTATAATGATTTTGGTTTTAAAATGCCATGTTTTGGTGTAAAACGCTAACATATAATTTAAAATTGTTTAAAATACTGAATCTTGATGATGATTTTTGTTTAAAAATGATAATTTTTTATGAAAAAAAATTAACGCAACCTAACATTAAAAAAAATTTTAAGTCTTCGAAACCTTCTAATTTCATATTAAAATTATTTTCTAAAAATACTCATTTCTAGCGAAAAGCACTAACATAAAAGAGGCCGTTCAAAAACTACGTCACACTGTTTTGGGGGCGGGGGTGCAGATTATGTGACAATTTGTGTCGTAGAGGGAGAGGATTTTATGCAGAATGTGACACCACACATGGAAAATAAAAATGTTTATAAAAATTTTTTGATATGCTTGAAAAAAATAGTGATTTTATTTTACAAGTAAAGTATCTAAATATTATGTTTGTAACTTTGTACGTTGTGTGTTTCATTTTAGGCTTTTATCAAATGAAATCGATGGAAAAATGTTGACTTAAGGGGAGGTTTGTATTGGTGACGTTACTCGGGGGTTACAATCTTTGTGTATGATTTGTAGCAATGAATGGAATGGGTGGAAAGTATTCAAAATATCGTAACGAAGTTTTTTAATGGCCCCAAACATGTATAATATTTTCAATAAATTATTAGACAATTTGAAAATTGTTATTTAGCCGTGTAAGAGTATTTAAAAAGCACACATTTTTCCTTAATTCGCTTAAGATTTTCTATGATTTTCTTAGCTTTAATTTTTAAATTTAAGATATAAAAGAACTTCAAGTAATGAAATGCCAATCAGGTTTTCAAAATTAATGATTGCGAGTTTTTCGAGACATATCGTTACATCACTTTTTTTAGATAGGAAAATTGTGAACAACATGGGTAAGAGGCCGCCCATAAACTACGTTACTAATTTGAGGGGCGTGGGGGTCACGACAAAAACTACGGTTGGTAAATTTCATATTTCAGACTTCATACTCTTTCCCCTATTCCCCTCTTTCCCTCTTTTGAAAAGAATTCTTCTTTTTCTCCCTGTTTTAAGTAACTTCCCATTTTGTCACTTTTTCTCTTTTTTCTTGTTTTCACGCATGAATGCGAACTGAACTAATAGAGCCCAATAAAAAAACCAATTAGTTTTAGTTGAAAATGTACTTATTTTGTTGAAAATGTAACTATTGAGGTTGAACTACTTTGTTAAAAGTTCATTTTTTTTGTTGAAAATTCATCTTTTTCATCATTTCATCATTACACCATTACAATTTTGGTTGAAAATTTAACTATTCCTTCGAAAATTTCTTACTTTAGTTAAGAATTCATTTTCATAACTAAAAATGTAACTTTTCCATTTTTGGTTGAAAATTGACCTTCTTTAGTTAAAAATTCGACTATTTGGTTGAAAATTCATGTATTTTTGTGAAAATTCGTCTTTTTTCGTAGAAAATTAATTTTCTTGGTTCGAAATTAATCCTTTTTGGTTAAAAATGCAACTTTTTGGTAAAAATTAATCTGTTTTGCTTAAGGATTCAACTATTTTGTTGGAAATTCGTCTTTTCTTGTTAAATTCAACTGTTTTTTATTTCACTATAAAATCTTTTTTGGTTGAAATATGAATTATTTATTTTTCTTTGAGAATTCATCTTATTTGGTTGAAAAATAAAGTACTTGGTTTAAAGTTAAACTCCTTTGGATTAATTTATTTACTTTTTAGTTGAATATTCATCATTTCAGTTGAAAATTCATATTTTTGTGTCGAAAATCCAACCGTTTTGTAGAAAGTTCGTTTTTTTTAGCTTGAAAATTTAACAATTTGGTAGAAAATTAAGTTATTTGGTTGAAAATTAACTTTTTTGTTAGAAAATCATATTTTCGGGTTGAAAATTCAACTGTTTTGAAGATAATTCATCTTTTTGCCTTCAAAATTCCACTATTTTGTTGAAAATTGATATATTCTGTTGAAAATTCATCTTTCTTAGATAGAAAATCATGTTATTTATTTTTTTATTTAAAGATTCACCTCTTTGGTTGAAAATTTAACTTTTTG
>CAKNYM010051394.1:354245-395424 GCA_932195095.1 Andricus curvator | reverse complement strand
AAACTATTCGATAGAAAATTTATGTATTTTGTTGAAAAATCATCTTTTCGAATGGAAAATTAATCTTGTTTGTTAAAATTTCATTTTTTTTGGTTGAGGATTTAACTATTTGCTTAGAATTTGGTATTTTTTGGTTGAATTACACTGGTTGAAAAATCGTTTTTTTTTTGTTAAAAATTTGGTGATTCCATTTTTGGTTCCAAACATATATTTTTTAGTTGAAAATTCAACTATTTCGTTTAAAATTCATCTTTCTTGATTGGAAATTCATCTATTTGGTTGAGTATTCAACTATTATGTTAAAAATTCGCTTTTTTTCGTTTAATTCAATTGGTTGAAAATCATCTTTCTTCGTTAAAAATGTACTTTTTTGTTGAAAATTCAACTGTCATCTAAAATATTCGTCTTTTTGGCTTGAAAATTGAACTATTTTGTTGAAAATTCGTCTCGTTTGCTTGCAAGTTCAAATATTTGGTTAGGAATTGGTCTTAGGAATTTAAAATGTTTCTTATTGAATTCAATATGGTATTTACAATAAGTTTATTTAAACGAAGTGTCTCGTCGTCCCGAAATTCGGGACTAGTCCAATATTTTTCATAAGCTTGGCTAGTCCCGAATTTTCGGGACTAGTCCATCCCCTTTTCCATCTCTTCGGGACGACTAGACACAGCCTTATTTAAAATAATTTATTCCCCTATTATTCCCCTATTTTCGTAAAAAATCACCCTATTTCCCCGGTTTTGAGAGAATTATGGGCTACGTTACTTTTCGAGTGGTAGGGGTGGGGGGAGACAAAACTACGGTCGCCAACGTGGGGGGACCGGTGGTCTAAAATAACGCAAAATGGGTAACTTAGTGTTAGTCGATGGAAGGCCCTCAACCTGAGTGGAAAATATCAAAATTAAACAAATTATATCAAATAAGCTAACATTAAAGTATATACATTGCTCAATGTTAACAACTGGATCATTTTCCATAAACAAGTTCGACCTTAAGTCTAGAAGTAGACATCTCCCCTAAAGAGCTCGCATCGATGCAGTGCATGCAGTGGGGGTTGATCATCAGACACCCCTCCGAATGTCAGGCCACGTGTTTTAGGGCGCATGCGTGGATCGTTAAACGTGTGCACATATATGCAGCAAACAGCCGGGATGGTATGCACATACCTTAATTCCCATGCAAGTGGATAGTCGTATCATAGTGTATGTGTGATATACTCATGAAGGAAAAGTACCCCTTCGCGAGCTTTAGATGATATAACATATAACGTATCTATAAGCTAGCTATAGTTAACATCTGTTGAGGGCGCTAGAGTATAACAAACACCTGGCGACCCGCAACCCCTTACCCCCTTGCTGTTTCAGACAGGGTGCCCTGGATAGCATGGACGTCAGATTCGTGTTCCTCGTACTGGGAATCGTCGGCCTGATGGCGGCCGGCGTTAGTTCCAGAATTGGATCCTTTGCCAGGATTGCACAGTTTTTCCTGGCAGCAGCAATCATACCTCTTCTCTACAGGTTTCATCGCAAAATTTACATCATCATCAGGACACTTCCCCGAGACATCAAGTAAGTCCTATCATTAGTACCTTTTATAAATTTATACACACACGTATCGATTTCTTATTTCCATCCCTTATTTGATCATTTATCAGATAATTCTACCTTGATGCACACTTAAAATCGAGTCAGTTTTGTTTTACGCTTTTATGTATACTGTTTGATTTATTATTTATGAGGTGGCTGAAGAGTTTCAACCTTAGTAGTGTCAAGTAAGCGACACGTCGCCTGCAAAGTATAGAGAATTTATGTATTGGGGGTAGTAATCAGGAAGGCTTTATACTGTCGCAGGTCAGGGAGAACCTGGAAATTAGGGAAAAGTCAGGGAATTTCTGTAAGAAGCACTCAAAGTAACTGTCAAAAATAATAATCAGGGCTTGCAAAAAGTCATTTTTAGTTACTTTTTAAAGATAAAGTCACTATTATCGTCACTTTTTTCAACAAATTAACAGGTGGACTAACCAATATTCAATTCCTATTTCTGAGTTTTCTTCAATTCTTTTGAGATATTTTAGGCTATTTTAAAAGATTCCAAGGAATTTTCAAATGCTTTAAATATTTTCAGGAATTTCAATAGAATTCAAAGGATTTGAAATATTTTAGGGTACTTAAAAAAGTTCCAAATTATTTTCAAGAACTTTAAAAAATGTTAAGGGATTTTAAAAGATTTGCACCCAAGGTATTTTAATAATCTTTACAAAATTTAAGGAAATATCATCAGATTCCATAAAATTACATGAGATTTTATATTATTTAAAAATTTTTTAATTTATGAATTTATATTTAAATTGGATTTACTCCATTTATATAAGATTTAATATTAAAAATGTTACAAGATTAGAATTTTAGTACTTAAATTGGTCAAGTAAAATAAAAAATTAGTCGGGAAAAGGAATTTTTTTTTAATTCACCGATTTAGAAAGCTTTGATTGAGTTTTGAATATTAAATTTGAGACATTTTCGATATTTCATATCATTCAGTTTTAAATGCCGAATTATCAAATCGTTTAGTTTTTAAAGGGGCTCCATCTTCAAATTGATCAATCTTAATGTCTCAATTTTCAAGATTTTAATTTTTTAGTTTCTTAATTTTTACATTCTTGTAATCATCGAGAAGGTATTAGTTTTGTTTTAGTTTAATTCTGAGTGATACATATTTTATAATTTTTATTGTTACAACTCAAATTGTTTAATTTTTGCATGAAGGGAGAATTCCAAGTTTTCTGCAAGTATCTGAAATATGGGTACTACAAGATTTTCAATTTTCCCTACAGTAAAAAAAACAGTTCAAGATTCCCAAGTATTTAATGTAATAACGTTACTTTCGTTCACTATTCTTATTCCTACTATGAAAAATACGCATTATCCAGTATGTACTGGTATCCAAAATGTACCATCCACCCCTATTTCAAATAGAAAACGTTAGGAATTTTCCAAATTTAATTTGCGTGTAAAATATCCAGAATTTTTTCAAATTAATGCCATGGAGGATTAGTTTTTTTATATCAGATAGTTATATGGATGTTCCGCAAGTTTCGTAAAAAAATTTTGTGTCGTATTTGGCAGATTTTTACATTTTTAATTCTGAAAATAAATAATTTGTATATAAACGCTTAAAAAAATCTTCTTTGTCGCTCAAATATGTTTATTATTATGCACTTAGAATTATTTCAGTTAAAAATACAGTTGAAATTGTTACAGCTTCGAAATCCTTGAATTTTAAATATTTCAAAAGCCTCCAATTTGACATTTCACAAATTCTAAGCACTTTAAATTCAAAACTGTTCAATTTAAAACACTTTGAATTAAAAATTGCTCAATTTTAATCCATTCGAATTTGAATTTCTTGAGTTCTGAATGTTTATTACTGAAATTTTTCTAATTTAAAGATATAAACATAAAAATTGTTCAATTCTTGCGCCTAACTTTAAAATTTAAAATTAAAACTTAACACAAAAACTTATTTGGAGATAAACGAGGTTAATAAAAAAATTAATTTGTCCCTTAAAAAATAGAATGGAAGTAGTTCTAAATAAATACATGTGACTTTTTTTCTGAAGCTTAGTCTTGTACAGAAGGGTACTGTATAATAGCAAACTAGGGCTTCCGTCAATCTGGCTCTATAAATACTACAAAGAAAGTTTGCCTTCATTTTCGCAATAATAGATCAGATTTTAGATTATCCAATTTTGTTAAATTATAAACTAAAAATACTGATACAATATATTTTTTTCTGCAGTAAAAAGAGACAATAATTTTAAAACAGCTGTCTTAGAATCAATCTTAAATCCCCAGACCTATAGTTCAACTGTAGAAATAAAAGAAACATTTGAAACAAAAATAATAATTTCTTGTACCTTTCATATTTATCAAAAAATCGAATTAATTTCACCATTCGTTCCTACTAATAATATTAGTAATTTCCTACTAGTGTTCATAGTCAAATTCTACTAAATAGTAGTAGATCGATTTGTACTAATTAATTTGGGAACCAAGTGGCAACAAAATGAATTAGTAGAAATGGAACTACTACTAATTGAATTAGGATCAAAATATTAATAATGAGTACACATTTTTACCAAGGCTATTATTAAACGACTTTGTTCTATTTTAATAAGTGTTTTTTCTACTAATTCAGATTTAAGGAGTATGAATTCCATTTTTTCTCCCCTTACGTGAAAAATTTCCTTAAACTCTTATATTGAACAATTTGAATCGATTTTCCATTTGTCACTTACCATTTGTTAACACAGTGAGTGAAGAGAATTTACGCAATAGTCATAACAGAGGAGTGTACTAAATCGTCTGCACAAAGGATCGCGTAAGATAAAATCGATATAAAAACGTTCAACGCCACGCTCAAAGTTCGAAAATAATAATAATAAAAATGGAATGGGAGATAATGTATATTACAAGAGTGGCATCATGTTTGAAAATTAGAGCATCACATTTATACAAGGACGGCGTTTAATAGTTTATCCCTCATAACTTATTATGACAAATTGATAATCTCTGCGATGAAAAGTACAGCGAAAATGTTTAAAGTTATATTTAAAATGTTTTCAATTAATATTAGGCATATTTTTGTTCTTTCATCCCTGAGGAACAAATTTTTCGTCTTTTATCTAATAAATTATAAATGAATAATAATTTTTTATCGTTGACATTTTGTAATGATTTTGTGATTTCTATATCCTATATATAGTCCTTGCTATATTACATATATGCATATTTCAGCATCACCTGCATATTCGCCAGTTTCATAAACTTGACCAATGACCATAGGTACTTTATTCTGATGACGTGTTATGATGTCAATTAAAATTGTATTAATTTTGTAAAAGAGAACTAAATTTCATTATTGTGACAAACAATTTCCATTTTTTAAATCATATCACTATAGTTATTATAATGAAAAGTTGATAAAAAATTTGTAAATTCATAAAGTTCTGTCGTTTGCATTTCTAATTTATCACTTTATTACAGTGTTGCCTTCTTAGGGTAATGTCTATAGTACACGTGTTTTAATTATTTATTCAGTGGATCATTAGACAATGCCCTAATTTCATGCTCTTTAAATTCGAAACAGTTTCTACATTATCAGTTTTGTAATTTCTAACTTTGTACAATTTTCCTTCATTTAAAATCTTTAAAATGCTTTTTTTCTGCTTCCAGATTTCTCTATCGCTATGTTAACGCCGACCTGGAAACTAAAGGTTTCGTTCGAAATAACAGTACAGTCATGAAACTCTTTAGAGAAAGGGCTCTTTTGTATCCAAACAAGCCCTGCTTTATTTTCGAAGGGCGGATTTGGACAAATGCTGATGTGAGTATACAATAAATCTATATTTGTAAATTGATAAAAAATGCACCTATCAATGTAAAAGCAAACATTTGAACTAATTTATCTTTATCATTTTATTATTTCTTATTGACAAATGCATCAAAATGTATAATGATCGTTATTACCTTTGATACTAGGAGTTGTGGAATAATAATAATAATTACATTAATTAACCCTTGCTCTAATAATAATATTACGCAGAGTTAATCACTCTTGGCCACTTTCTACGTTTTAACATTAAAAGCAATATTTCAATATCAATATAGTTCAATATGGTGTGAGTGAGGAAATGTCAGCCTCATGCAAAGTTGAATCATAAAGTTCAAAGTGCACGAGGAGATGCAACAAAGTTTAGTTGGATCTCTGGCTTCCCACGTGTTGGCTTTCATTAACCTTCCTACCTATTTCCAGGCTATTTTGTACGGGAAAAGGGAAATAAAAGAAGACTAACGTACTTTGAAAAACTGCTATAAAGGCCAAATTTTACAGCAGAAAAATTTATATAATGTTTGTGTTGAAGTGAGATAAAATTACATAACTTAATTTATGGTCACTGTTCAAAATATAATTATTGTCGTATTTATTCAATCATTAAATTTAAGTGTAGAAGCTTTCAACGAAAGCAAAATCAAACCAATCGATAAATAATCTGGTAATGGGTGCGAGAATAGATGTAGCAAAATAGGTGTTTTATGCAACAATATATGTATAAAGACTGAATTTTAATGAATGACATATGGACAAATCTGCATTGCGTATTTTCAGACTATTGATTGTCGGAGAATTATAATTAACATTTCTTTCTTAAATTCACAAATTCATTTTTCTTTCATTATGACTTCAATGTTTATGAAGAAAATAAAGTTTTTATATTAAGACCTAAAATGGTAATAAGAATGAAAGAAAAGAACATTTAATTTCTAGAAGAAAAAACCATAATTTGCACAGGAAGAATATATTCGAATTCAGATACCAAATAATTTTAAGAATTTCAGCTATTCGGAGCTCGGATCGTGAGACTTTTTCCCATTTTTCTCAGAAGTTCGCTATACTTATTTTCAATTTTTATCACAATTAAACTTTTAAAATTGTAACTCAAAACTAAAAAATTTGTACCATTTTAATTAAGAACATTAAAAATCGAATAATTTCTTATTAAATCTTTATAGGGGAAACCACCCTACAGTAGATAATGATTCACAGTAGATAATCTTAACTAATTGGAAAACTGACAAAAATGTTCATTACTTTTGTTAGTATAACGTTTCGGCAAGGATACTATAACTTCTGACGAAGTTTCATTGAACTTTTATGATTAATTAATGCGTGAGAGAAAAAAAATTGATTTTTAACCTGAAAAAAAAATGTTCACCTCTTCTTTATTCATACTTTTTAACTTAATAAAACATTTTTATGACATGTTTATACATTAGAATCAAAGCTTGAAGTTTAATGGACAATATTTATTAATACAAAGTGTTCTGTCTTTAATATTTATAAATATTTAAGGAATCTTTATTGGATATTACATTTTCCAACAGTATAGATAACCAACAGTAGATAATCGGAAAATTACAAAAAATGTCTCTGTCAAAATTGGCAGCTCTGCGACTGTCTCGCAGTTGTTTTAAATTAAAGGTTGTGTTTGTTTATTTTGATTCGTGAAGTTTTTAAATTCAAATTATTGTAAATAATAAACTAAGAAAATAGTGTAAATTAGTAGTTATCAAAAAGCTCATAAATTTTAATAGTGTTTTAAGGAGCCTTTCGGAAAAGATATAATTTTTAGGAATAAGGTATGTAAAAAAGCTTCACTTTTCTGTCATCGCAAGTCAGGTTAAATTGTATGAAGATTAAACATCTCGTACCAATCGTACCAATCTTACGAAATATCAGAGATAAAAAAATGTCACTAATTTAAACTTTTGCGTTTTTTGTGAAATAATCAGTTTTAACTATTATTTACTCAATAAATTAATTTTAATTGTAAGTATGCTAATGATAAATTATAATTATCCAGAATTGAGTATTCTGACTTGCCCAGGAGCAATACCAGAAACGATTATCTATTGATGGACAAAGATGTCAAAATCGTACCCTTGACCAGGTCTAATGAAAATGTTTAATACAGCTAATTGATTAATTTCGTGATATTTTTTTCTATAAGAATACTCAATTGAATATGTAAGCTTTATTTAACAATGATCATCTTTCTTTATTTTTGGAAACTGATGCAGTTAAATGCTTTTGAATTTTTTCTTATGTACTGTAGGGTGGTTTCCCCTACTTACAAAATTTTTAATTAATAGCGTTTGAAATTGAACAATTTCTAATTGCGTGAATCCGTATGCAAATTTTGTATTTTTTTCAAATTGCAAGCCTTAACAGTTGGACATTTTGAAGTCGAAAATGTTTAAAATTGATTAATTTCTAATTCAATTACAGTCTTCACACTCTCTTCCCTATCCCCCGGTTTTCCCACTTTTTTAAAGAATTCGTCTTATTCTCCCTGTCTTTAAGAAACTTCCCCTTTTCCCCCCGTTTTAGTTTTTTCACTTAACTGCGAACTGAATGAATGGAACCCAATAAGAAAATTCAACTATTTTTATTTAAAAATTTATTCTTTTTGCTTAGAAATTCGACTAGTTGGTGAAAAATATTATTTTATTGAAAATTTTTTTTTTATTCGAAATTTTAACTGTTTTGTGGAAGATTCACTTTTAAAAAAAAAAATTCATCTATTTTGTTGAGAAATCGTCTATTTTGATTAAAACTGCAACTATTTGGTTGTGAATACAATTATTTGCTTCAAATTATTTTTTTTTATTCAACTATTTGGTCAAAAATTTATCTTTTTTGGTTGAAGACGATCTATTTGTTGAAAATGCAACTTTTGAGGCTGATAATTCAACTCTCTTCTTATAAAATATTCATCTTTTTGGCTTGAAAATTCAACTATTTGGTGGAAGTTTAATCTTTTTTATTCGAAATTATTCTTTCGGATTTAAAAGTCAACTGTTTTTTAAACTATTCGACTTTTTAACTTGAAAACTCAATTATTTTGTTAGAAATTCGTGTTTAGGTTGAAAAGCGTTTTATATTGAATTAAATATTGCATCTCTATTAATTTTATTTAAAATATAATATAATTTTGGACTTCGAAGTCTGAATTAATAAAAAATGAATAATTTCCTATTTTAATTGTACATTCTCAAGTTAAAGCCTTAACTATTGAGTAATTTCAAGTATATAGTGTTTAAAATGAATGTTCCTGAAGTTCAACAGTAATGTAAATTACAAACTTCTCTCATTTTAAAATGATCAAAGTTGACAAATTTAACAGTTCAGAAAGAGTTATTTTAAACCCATAATCAGAATCCTTCAAGCTAAATGACTATTGTTAAACATTTTTTTATACTATAAAGTCTATTTTGATTGTTCAAAAAATATTCGAAAATCAATGAGAATTATGTGCTGTATATTTCTAAACAAATAAAGTTATTACTTTAGTCAGTCAGTATCTGATACTGCTTTTTTCATTATCCTTATAAATTTTATGCGACTTTTTGTGGACCTCTTTCGAAATTCCATGCAACTTTCTTTGTAATTTTATGCGACTAATGCGAATCTTTTGCAGGCTTCTTTCGATCCCAACCCTGACTATTGTAAATGATTGCATTATTACATGAAAAAGACAATGTCTACAGTGGTGAAAAGTTTCAACGCGACATGCACATTTTTATTATGACTTTTATAAAACTGCAAAATATTAATTTCACTGAAGAAATCTGAATTTAGGAAAATAATAATTAATTTGCATATTTATCATATTTAAACCTAAAAATCTTTTGACGTTTTCATTATTATCAGAAAAAAAAATGTTTTGTTTGTATTGTAAACTTTAATTATATTTATTTTTATCATAAAATTTTTACAAAAAATACAATATATTTGTGATAATACATTTCCAGCAGGGATCGCTTAACCATTTTTGTATTATTTTAATTCTTTTAAAACTGAATATTTTTAAGTTAAAAGACTTTAAAATGATACAGCACTTCCTTTAAATTATTTGTCCAACTTAAAATTTAGATTTAATTATAACTTACAGTTTGTTAAAATTTAGTTATAAAATATATTTTAATTCAAAGGAAAGATAGTTTATGGGCCTTTCTGCATTATTTTCAAAATCACTTATTGAGAAAATAGAAAATACCTGACATATAATTTTTGGCCCAGGATTATTTTCTTCTGATAGAATTATGTTTGGTTTATCTCATTTTTTATAGATCAAAGATTTAATAATAAATATTAATTGTAGCACATTGTAAATGAAAAATGTCATTTTTCTTTTCAGATAGACAAATACAGTAATCAAATAGCTTCAGTTTTCCAAAAAGCTGGTTATTCAAAAGGCGATGCAGTTGCGTTGATGATGCCTAACAGGCCAGAATTCGTCGCCACGTGGTTAGGTTTGGGAAAAATTGGTGTTATTACAGCTTTGATTAATACCAATTTACGTTCAAATCCATTGATCCACTGCCTAAGTGTAGCGAAAGCTAAAGGCATCATCTACACCGAGGAAGTATCATCTGGTAAATATCCTTCTTTTGATAAATCAGTCAGATTTTTGAAAATATCCTTAAATTATCCTATCATATTCTACAATCTAGATCCGTTTAATTTTAAACAGCTCGTTTTTATTTATTCAGCTACTCAGCGATATTTTTCAAACGGTAAATTGATTGTAACTCTTCCTATCTTTGGTGAAACTTTTTTGCTCAGAATACATAGCGTAATCTGAGATATAAACAGCAAAACAAAGTCGTAACACTTAAAATATACTTATCTTTTCATTAGCGAATTGATGTTAACATGAGGTCATGTGAAACAAATATTTTCTCGTTTCATATCATTCAACATTTTTTGTATTCAATACTAAATGTACCATTTTTCTGTACTTTTTGATTATATAATTGAGCAGTTGGATGCAATAGCAGCCTACTTACATTTTTAGAATTCACTTGTTTTTCATTGTTCTTCATGAAGTTATGTGCAAATCAAACGAAAAACAAGTGACTTCTGAAAATACAAGTAGGCTATTATTGCATTCAACCGCTCAAATGTATATTTTTTTAGAGAAAACAATAACTCTATATTAAAAAATGTGTGGTTTCAGCTATCGATGAAATTAGGGACACAATAGTACATTTAGAGAAGTTCAAGCAGGGCTGTGGCTTAAGTATCTCCACAGATGGTGCCAAGAATCTGGACCAACTTTTGTCAGAAGCGAGCACTCAACAGCCAATTGTGGATGAAGAACCTGGATATAGGGACAAATTACTGTATATATACACGAGTGGTACCACTGGGCTACCAAAAGCGGCTCTGATACCAAACTCAAGGTACTGAATTCAATTTTAATCCTACTATTCCATAGGTAATATAAAGTGATATTTTTTTATTTGTTTGAGAAATAACGGTCAAGCTTATTTTGCCACTGGCACAACTAGAGTTGCTGGGTTACTTGGTCTTATTCTTTATTCATGATTATTGAACCATATATGTAGGTCAACTTTGACACACCTTAAGAATTGGTGAAACAAGGACCGCGATCGATGGTCTCTGCGGTTTAACTGCAAATTAAGGTTCAGACTATATTGTTATAACGACTTTGGCTCATATCGACCCTTGCCTTACTTCTTTCTTAAATTAACTACAAATGACTTAACTTGAGCCAAACTTGGATTAGGTACTAATAATAAATTTCCAACTAAGTCGACCTGTCCAAATGACAAGGTTCTATCTCGGCACATGCATATTGGAAGGTTTTATTTCGGGAGTCCTAATGAAAACGTTCTATTTCAGTGGCAAAATCTAGAAGCCTGCAAATTGGGATGTAAATTCTATCAGCGCCCTCCCGAGATATAATCTTCCTATTTGTACGATTTGAGATAGAACCTTATTATTCGGGCACGTCGAATTTTAAGTTTTTCGTTCGGTGATATAATTCTGATTTTCCTCATCAGAGTGCATGCGCTTTTGTTTGAAGTAGTTCCAAATACGTTTGTGATTATATCATTATATCGACGTGTGCAAATGACAAGGTCCCATTTCGGAGAAACGAAGTGAAAAAGGCGATAAATCGTGGAGTCCAAATGACAGGTGCTACGGAGTTGAGGGCGCTGATGTTCCCAATACAACTTATATGGGATTTTAAAGCTTCGAGAGTTCGCCACGCGAGCTAGCACCTTTTCATTTTGTCTGCACGAGTTAGCACCTTTTCATTTGCTCTCACTGACATTGAATCTTGTCATTTTGGACACGTTGATATTATATAGATTGATAGAATAGATTAAATAACAAAAAATTAAAATGACTATTCCCATTATCAAAGGAAGTACTCTTTTAAAAATAATCAATAAGTGAATGAGCAACGCAACGTGAGAGTTCTTGTTTCATTTAAAATTTAGATGAAGAGCAAACGACCCTCTTGCAAATGACACTTAATTGAGTTCAAATTCTGTGATAATGAAGCATATCAAGGGGATGTTAGCTTTGTCATTAGAGCCATACATGTAATAATAATGTAATGAGTAGAAATTATAGGAATAGAAGGAACTTTCAGTTATGTATAGTTGAGATCTTATAAAATCTTTAAATATTATATAACTTTTCAGAGTGATATATGAAACGGGTGTAAGGTAGTAAGTACTGGATATAATGAACGATCCATAATCTTGTCAGGGAGGCCCCACAACTTGAGGGGAATGAGATTAGAGTCGAGCAGTCACACACTTCCTTTGCTCTTTTCCATATCAGGAAGTAATATCGATTAAATTGTTTTAAACAATTACGAAGAAGTTCAGAATGACTATTTAGAATTACTCTTATTTTGAAATAATCTTTCGCAGCATTTAAAAAAATAATATTAATGGAAAAATAAGGTTAAAATGTTCCTTTAGCAAAACAATAAATTGTCACTTCTTTATTGTTATATATTATTGTAATCGATTGTATTTTATTAGGAAATAGATTTCTATTAGAGTTATGAAAAAAATTGACCAGATAATGATTATAATCATTGCCATTGATTAGATCATTGTCTGGAAGATTTCCCTAAGAAATCAGTTTTTCTTTATTTTAATCTCAACATTTTATCGTACCCAGACGTTAAAATAACAAAGATGTTTCCATCCTAGATCTTTTTATACTTAGAATTATTATTATTATTAACTTATACCATTTATAACTTTCGAAACTGAGCGATTTGTAATTTCCGAATGTACAGTTACGAGCAGTTACGAGTAACTGTTTTTCACTCACAAAGAAATTTTTGTTTGAATCAATCAAATATTTCTTAATTTTAAATGAATATTTTGGCGAACTGAATAATTTGGTTGACTCTACCAAAAAATAATGTTGGAACAACTCAACCTTAATTAAATTAGCCAAATATTCCCGAATATTCAAGAAAATACTCAGTGCTAACATCAAATATTATAAACGATTATTCAAGAAAATAAATGGGTTTCCTTAAGCGAAGCATTTTTCACCTGAATGACTTTCAAATTTGAGCAACCATATATTTTTTATAATAACGTGAAAAAGGTGTTGAGAAATTTATTAAAGAGTGTAGAAAACTACAAAAAAACTCCAGTAGAAAACTAAAATATATTCTGAAATTCGCACACTTTACAAAAGCTTAAAATTACAAATTTGTACAAAACATTGCAATTACCATATTATTTTCATTTAGTGCAATTTATTATAATAATATTCTAAAATAAATTTCCATCAGGGAAAGTTTATATACATTATCCAGTTTTTTCAGTAAACTTGAAACATTGAAAATTATATATAATATAATGAAATGAAAAACTTAATGAAAAATTTTCAATAATAAATCTTCAGGAATCAAAAAAGTTGAAATTTGAAAATGATTCATTAAAATTTTAAGTGGAAAATAAAAACACTTCAGATTCATCAATCTTCAATTAAATGTATTTAAAATAGGAAATTTTCAAAAACGAACAAAATGCAAGTATCTCAAATTGTAAAGTGTATTGTGCTTTTTTAAATCGTGAAAATTTAGAAACTTTATAACCTTAAAAATTGAATAATTTTAATTGTAATGCATTCAGAATGGACAAATTTTAAATCTGAAGAGTATAATTTCAAATAGGATGCATGGGATAAATACATTTTTTAAACTACACAAATTCCTAAGCTATATTTTTTTTATTAAAGGCCGCAGTACATAAAATTCGAAAACAATTTTTAAAGATTATAAAGAAAAAATTTTCATCTGTTGATTTTATTACATACAGACGCGTAATTCAGGTATAGTAATATAGTGGTTACAGTAAAGTAGTAAACACAGGCATTTACAGCTTTTTCTTATTTGTAGTTGTGGTCCTAAGTTGATTCCTGGAAGATACTCGACACTAAATGCTTCGTAATTTCTGAAACAATGTAAAATAAATACTTATTTAAATTACGTAATGACGATTCATAATTACCACATATTTCAAGGGTCATAATTTTGAAATATATTATTATAGTAGAAGAAGGACTTTAAAAGTTCTCATATTTTAATATCTACTTTTTAAACATTCAAACATTAGAAACAATATAATTTTTACTCTAGAGGTAGATATGTACACAAATATACAGATTTACAAAATTTTTAATGCAGATCTTTCTACAAAAGTAAATTAAAAAAAGGTAAATGGAAAGGTCCATTTTATTACATATTTACGACATTAAACTTGATATAGCTTCTATTAGGTATAAAGTACTTATCAGTGGTTAAATATGTATAACATTATTGCTTGTTAAGAGGTTGTGAATTCGCTAAAGCAAGTACAATATACAAATGAAATGAATAAGTGATAACAAGAAGTTATATACTCACTCGGTCCTTATGCTCAAGAAATTGCGGTACATGCTTAAAACATTTGTGCTGCCCTTAAAACGGCAAACCGTATTTTTGAGTGTCTTAATTTTTCACACGTTCACATTTAATTTTTCACTTATTGTTTATCAAACCGCAAAGCATGAAGGGTTGTCTTGTGATGTTCAAAAAAGCCAGGACGAGTATTGGATGACTATGAATTACTTTTTTTGAATGATTTGGTGTCCATTATGTTCATCGTTGAGGTTGCAGAGTAGAATAAAGCGTGCAGAAAAAAATGGAGGTAATGGCAAAAAGACAAGTCAAGTATAAAATAATTGGCATTTTTAATTGTGAAGACAAATAACACAGAAAGCAGTAACTTATAATTCTAATTAAAACTACATATAATTACAATACATATATGCCCACATTTACATCTATGGAATTACATACAATTTTTTAGAGACAATCTCTTCGGGGTCAACGACCCTTTTCAAGGGCCAATTGGTCGGTTATAGCAATTAAAGTTTGCAACCTTATTCAAAAACTAATAGCTAAAATGGACTTCCCATATCAGATGAACATTCCCCATTCTTTTTTTAACATTCATCTGATGCAAAAAGTCTATTTCAGTTATATAGTTTTTGAATAACTTTATATGAATAGAATTTAATTGCAAATATCCCGACATCACCTGACTTATGTTAATTGTTAAAAGGGATAGGAGATAATGGTATCTACTGGATACCTATACACTGAATAATGCGTATTTCTGCATAATAGGAATAATATTAATGCATTCTAACCATTTTTTAAATAAAGAGTATGAAAAAAAATTACTTCTTACGAACAATACTTATAGTGCATTTATACTTCGGTCCTGCTATGAAAAATAAGCATTATCCAGTGTGTACCATGCTCCCCTACATTATATCTCAACTATCAAAACTTTGTCTTGCAGTAGCAATACATTCATATATCTGACGGACGACTATAATATACACGTAACTACAATTATCTTTATCACTTTTGGTATCCTTATCTTACCTCGGTGACCAGTTGTTCCGTATTGTAGTGTCCCCTAGGCCTAGAGTTGCTGACAATCAGTGTTATTGAGAGAAACAGTGGGGGGAAGGCTTGAAGCGCGGCGATGGTGAGGATGCTCAAGAGTCTCAAGACCTTCATTAGCAACATTCATGGCGCAGGGCATACCTATTCTTCCCTCACGGCGACATCCATGTTTACGTCCATGATGATGATGATGATGATGAGTAACCGGTCTCGAATGTGCAGTCTCATTCT
The DNA here is from genome assembly GCA_932195095.1 of Andricus curvator. Taxonomy (NCBI): domain Eukaryota; kingdom Metazoa; phylum Arthropoda; class Insecta; order Hymenoptera; family Cynipidae; genus Andricus; species Andricus curvator. The sequence goes on along the minus strand of CAKNYM010051394.1, from coordinate 379,820 downwards.
CACACGAGCGTTTGCGGAAATGGCTAAAGACACTTTTGCAGTGATGCCCAAAGTGCTTCATCATTCCTGGATTACGTAAATTCACTTGATGCGCTATCGGAGAATCCGAGCGACCACAATGTAGTTTCCATGCATGATGTTGATGGTCACGCTTGTGCAGACGCTTTAGCATTTCATGTTTTGGCTTGAAGTGGTGTGAATGGAGCTTAAAATGGTTTTTATGATGGGGTCCGTGATGCCCATCATGAGATTCATGATGTGGTCCATGGTGTCCACGATGTCCATGGTGTCCATGATGTCCGAAATATCCACGATGTCCCTTCATTCTCATGAAGATTTCTTCCACAGGATTAAACAAAATCACAAAGAACCGGCAATTGTACAATCTTCTGGATTGTTTAGAATGATACTGAAGTTATTAGCGAAGCGGTAAGATACAGTTGACACTCACTGGGAGTGGTTTACACTTTACCTTGAACGAGAACAAGTGTAACTAACGCCTCCGTATTTCCCGGCTAGCGCGGACGGGGAAGAGAGACCGTCCATAGAATGAACATGCGGTCCATAAAATTTGTTACAACGACTAATTTTCCGATCGTTCTAAAAACTTATTAGCTAGCTTGAACGAGATTAATCAAAGGGCGTTTAGTAATGTAATCTAGACACTACAGCTATGCATAAATGAAGTTCGAATACATTGAATACTTTGGGGGTAGGGTGTTAAAAAGTACAAAAGATGGAGTCCATTGGACTCTGAGACAACCAAAAATCTTTCCTAAAATATTATAATCGTGAAGAATAAACGATGTAACTCATAGAAGATGGTAGCCTTTAAAGACGGAAATATTAAAGCGGAGAAGACATTAGAAATTAATTGAACATTTTTCCAGGGTCTTGTTAGTGACAATGGCAACGTATCATATGCTGGGATTAAGATCAAGCGATATCATGTACAACTCTATTCCACTGTATCACTTGGCAGGAGGACTTGTTGGAACAGGTTGTGCATTAGTTAAAGGAATACCGAGTGTGCTGAGGAGTAAATTTTCTGTATCTGCTTATTGGACGGATTGCATTAAATACAACTGCACGGTGTGTAATTAAGAAAAATTTAATTATTTAAATTAATTAATTAAATAAATTTATTCCTAATATATTTTTTTGTATCTTTTAGCTGTCACAGTATATTGGTGAGATGTGCAGATATTTACTCTCAGCCCCACCTCGACCTGAGGATTCTGCTCATTCAGTAAGACTCATGGTTGGAAACGGAATGAGACCCCAGATTTGGCAAGACTTTGTCAATCGTTTCAAAATAGAACAAGTTACTGAAGTCTACGGCTCCAGTGAAGGAAACGCCAATATCGGTATATATTTTTTATTATCCTTAATATCAAATTTCTAGAAATTAAATTGGGGAATTTGTTCTCATTATGTAATATACGTATTAATTACTTAATGTAAAAACATTATTACTTTTTATTTATAGTGAATGTAGATAATCAGGTTGGTGCAGTGGGATTCGTGCCCAGCATTTTGCCCAGAAGCCTTCATCCAGTAGCAATTCTTCGAGTCAATCCGGAAACCTTTGAACCAATCAGAGGCACAGATGGATTTTGTATACGAGCAGAGACAAGTAGGAATTATAGAATTTTGTAATAAAGCTCTTTTTAATATCAAACTTGTCAAATCATTAAGGATTTGATTTGATTTTTTCATATTCCTTTACTATCTTTTTATATAATAATTCATTAATCGTCAATTTTTTTACTTACAGATGAGCCGGGGATGTTTATAGGATTAATCAAGCAGGGAAACGCCTCCAGGGAATTCAACGGGTATTTAGATGAGGAAGCGTCGAGAAGTAAAATTATATCAAACGTTTTTGTCAAGGGAGACAAGGCTTTCCTGTCCGGTAAGTGTAAAATTCTTTTACAAAATTTGGAAAATGTTTTGTTGTTATTTTTTTAAATGGAATATCAGGCTCTAAATATGTAAAGAATTAAGAATATCTATTTCAAAATTTTCCAACCATAATACACGTAAACTACACCCATGAAACTTAAAGAATTTAATTTAATTTACTATTATTTTATACCCCTGTAATTTATTTAAGAAAAAATAATCTAGAACCATTTCCCCGAAGTTGGGACCGCAATCTTGAATTAAAAAAAAATGAAATTTTTGCACAGAAGACGTACAAGAACGAGCCGTAAACCGATATTTGATAATGTTGTATTCCACGCCGGACTCACATAAAACGGACATTTACACCAGCATTTTTTTTATTTGGCTACTTATTTGTTTAGTAGAGAAAATATAGATTGTCAAAGATTTCACTTCAAATTAAAAAAAAATCTGCCCGCCTCGCGGGCACATTCTCATCGCGCGCGGCTCGCTTCGCTCGCAAGTTTGAGCGCGCCTAGGGCGCGCGACTGTTGGATCTCGCGCTTCGCGCTCGATCATATATTTATCTCGCGCTTCGCGCTCGATTATATATTCATCTCGCGCTACGCGCTCGGGCGTATTTACATTGCGCTTTACGCTCGGCTCCTCTAGATTTTTGAACTTCGTGTTCGACTTCGATGAAAAGAAAAAGTTTGTTTGCAAATATTATAAAATTATCAAAACCTCTCCATATTAAGTGATTGTTAAATTTGTTTTTATTTTAGACTGAAAAGGAACTTTATTTACTCAAGGTTCTATCGACCTTAAGGAAATCATTTGAACCGTATGATAGAAACAAAAAAGTTTGAGCGCACTTACGGCGTGCGATTTGGTAAATACACTGAGCGCGCACTTTGTGCTTCCCGTTATATGTTCTTCATATACAAATTACTAAATTTGTATTTGATTTCAAATGAAAAGTAATGATATAATTCAGGCGACAAATTTTATTAGTTAACATTTTATTTTAGCTTGTGCCGTTTATCAAAAAAGTTAATTTTTTCATTTTGAATATATTCTTACCACAAACATTGATTACGGGTTCGTAAGTCTTTTTTGAATGCAAAATTTTTGTTCATTTATATGTTTTCGTACCTTGCATTGTTTTTTCAAAAATTTGATTTTTTTTACTGTCAATGTTATTTTCACGAATAAAACAAAAACCACGCATCCTATCGAAACATGAGTCACAATAAATTTGTACCTCTTCCTTGGATGAACAAATTTTGTTTCGGTCATTTTTTCATAGCTGGTAATATTCGTCTGAAAATTTGATTTTTCTATTTTCAATGCTGTTTTTTACGAATAAAACAAAAACTACGCGTCATATCAAAAAGTGAATGATAAGAAATTTGTAGATATTTTTTAGGTGCACAATTTTGGTGAGATGATCTTTTCTGGTATCTTGCATAGTTTGACAGCAAAATGGCTTTTTTGATTTTTCATTAATTTTTTGTGCGATCAAAATTTGAATTTTTTATTTTTCAAAAAATTCAAAAAGTTGTTATGAAAATATTATAGGGTGTTCAGAAATCAACCTTTTTCTCCTCTTTACTTTTTTTCATATCGTGCGTTTTTCGGCTTAAAATGTTCATTTTCGTTTGTTTTTTGGAATTTTGAAAATGCTATAACTCCTGTAATTTTTTTTTATCACGAAAAGTCATTAGAATATTTTGTTCGTCATTTTGCGTACTACTAATAACCGTACATAGAATTTTCAAATCTTCAAAAAAAGTGGTCTCAAACATTTTCAAAATGTGCTCACTTTTTGGATTTTCATCCAAAATAGCTGGTTAACATACTCGTTCTCTATTTTTCGGCCATAAAAAAGTGTGCCAAAGCTCAATCAAATCTGATCATTTTTTCGAAAGTTATCGTGGCTACAGATAGACAGACAGACTACAGACAGACAGACACCTTGGTAAAAATCGGTTTTTCTAGCTCAGGGGGTCTCAAAACGTGGAGATTTGATGAAAACCGACTATGTCAAATTTTACATAAAACCAATACCTTCTCATTAGAATGAGAATGTAAAAAAAAATTCATTGCACTTTTTCTATTTTGGACACCTTTTGAACCTCTAAAACAGGAATTGCGCTAGTATACTCAAAGTTGTGCCGCTTAACTCGGTTTTAATATAATTACCTGAAACTCTTTCTTTTAGTGGAAAAAATAATCGAGATTCCATATTTTGAGCTTCCAATTGATTCCAAAAACTCCTTCATGATTATTGTTCATGTTTTTAACCAAAATATTTTATTTTAAAAAACTCGATTCCCAAAAATTGCCTACCCAGATTTTCTTCATACTTCCTCATTTTATACTTCAAAATGTTTTTTTAGATAAAAAGTGATGAAACCTATGTGCTTTACATAAATTCTTGTAAAGAAAAATTTTATGTGAAAAAAATATATATTTTTCAAATGTTTGCTTAAAATGTCATTTTACTACTATTTAATTTAATTTTGTTTTCTGTCGGAAACAAAAAAAGATTTTAAAATCTTTCTATTGCAAAATAAAATTATAATTGATTATATCGGTTTTCCAATTGATTTTATAGATTTTCGGTATTATCATTAATTAAGGGACATTTAAATGATTCGAGGCTCCACTATACCGATAAAAATATTTTTTTATTGTACCAGGTTCTTTATTAAACATTTATACTGTGTGAAAATAAGCAAAAACAGTAATTTAATATTTCACTGTCGAGTAAAAAATATAGTCAAACCTCTTCATGAATGTATGCTAATTACTCTTTGATTATTTTAAAATAAACGTTGAAGTTGTTCTTCGTACAGTTTTTGCTAGTGAACACTAATACAAAATAAGAAATTAAAAAAAATGTTGTTCAATATTAAGAATTTGCTAAAAACGTGCAAAAGCCATTTTTTTATTGAGATGAATGCACACTTTTTTGAAAAAGTTGAATGTCTCGAATCTGAAACTTCTTCAGCTCGAATCAAATAAAGATGATATTATTTTGCTTTCATTAAAAAAAATGTTTCGTGATTAAAGCGTTAAAAAATCGCAAAAAATCGCAAAATTCAAAATTGCTCTTTGTACATTTTCAAAAAATTCTAAATTGAACAAAATTTTTTTAAATTGATCAATTTTATTACTGTTCAGTAGCAAAAACTGTACATGAAAATTTGCCATAATTTGTTGACCAATAGGGCATTTTTCAACATTTTTAAATCCAAAAGCCGTCCAGAAGATATTAATGGACCACTGAAAAATCTCGAAAAGTAAAATTCCCGACACTGGAAAATTCCCGAAAAAGAAAATATTCGAAATAAAATTGCCGACATTATAAAATATTCGACACAAGGAAATTTCCGAATCTAAACAGTAAAGAAATTGTTAAATAATGAAATAAACAATAATAAACATAACATAATACTTTTACTTGATGAACATATTTTTTATTTTATTTATTATTTTATTATTTATTATTATAACAGTTTTTCACGGTTTAGGTTCCGGAATTTTATCATTCCGAAATTTTCCTGCGTCGGTAATTTTATAATGTAGAATATTTTATTTCGGAAATGATCTATTATCAGGAATTTCCAAATTCATCAATATTAAAAACAGTCGGGAGTTTGCCAATCCGGAAATTTTAAATTGTCGTTTTATGATTTCGAGATTTTTCATGCGTTTCGATATTAAACGATTTCAACTTTTTTTTTTAGTTTTTTCGGATACCAACCAACAAAGTTTGTTCTCTGGGCCCAAACAATTCAATTAAGTTTAACATTTTAATTTTCATACTTGAAAAAATAACTTGAAAAAATAATATTGAATTACATAGTAAACAAATTATATTTTAAGCAAAAAATAAAAATAATTGTTTTTTACATACATTTAAAAAAATAAGTTATGTAAACCACATAGGTTTCATTATTTTTTCTTTAAAAGGACACTTTAAAGTATAAAATAATTAGAATGAAATTATAATGAAATCGAGCGGTACAGCCTTTAGTAAATAGTACAATCCGTGTTTTAAAAACTCAAAAGGTGTCAAAAATATAAAAAGTACTCGCTTAGTATAACTCAGCAGAACTTTTAGATTTTTGTAAATCCAAAATCGGTAAAAAAAACTTATAAGATTCACGGATAGTGATTCTAACACTAGGACAAATAAACTGGCAGTGCTGTCATAAAAAAAGTTTTTTGGGGAATTTTAGCTGAATTATTTCAAAAAAAATTTTGCGGCATAATAGCACACTAATGTATCACAATTATTAAGCTTAGTTTTTATTTTTTTTATCATTTCAAGACGTGCATTTTGTGGTGAAAAAAAGAACTGACAGATTTTATTCTTTTGCAGGTGATATCTTGGTGCAAGATGAATTCGGGTACTTCTACTTCAAAGACAGAACTGGTGACACGTTTAGGTGGAAAGGAGAAAACGTAGCAACTGCTGAAGTCGAAGGAGTCGTTAGTAATGTTGCTGGACACAGGGACACAACTGTTTATGGTGTTCAGGTTTGTAAATTTTTGACTGATTTCTTCATAAATCTGTAATCTTAAAAGTAAGAAGGAAAAAAAGAAGACTAGCTTTGCATAGAGAAAAAGTTATTTATTTTTTTTTGTATTACAGGTGCCAGGGCAGGAAGGAAGAGCCGGGATGGCGGCGATCGTCGATCCGGATTTTGACCTGGACTTTAAAGCTCTTGCCGAGGGTCTGGATAAGGCCCTGCCGTCCTATGCAAGGCCCATTTTCTTAAGAATCGTTAAAGAACTCGAAATGACAAGTACATTCAAACTGAAGAAAATCACCCTCCAAAAAGAAGGCTTCGATCCCAACAAAATTCAAGACAAAGTGTATTTCCGGTCCGGTAACAAAGAATACGTCGAAGTAACACCAGAACTTTACGAGAAAATAATATCCGGTGCTGCGAATTTGTAAAGCTCAAAGCTGTAAAACAAAGTGAAGAATGGTTCATCTAAAAGGGAAAAAGACAGCAGAGTAAAAAAATCACAGTGACGCTGGTCGCTGGGTGATATTCTATTTAATTAACATTTTCATATTGAGTACTACTTTACAGTCCCCAAAAAATCTGGGATCGTGGTGGGAAATAATAAATGAAGAAAATCTGAATTGTGGATATAATATATCCGACTTTTTATGATATGATTGTAAGACTAACTGTTGTGCAATGAGTCTTTATAAAGAATTTTTCTAAGTGAGCATCGTATGGACTATTGAGGAAAATCGACGTAGATAATCTTTTGTGCAAATATTATCAATTTCCGAACACAATGCTTCGTCCTTGACAAAAAAATGTATAGAATCGGAATCAATAGCAAAATTGTCAATCAGCTCTTGACGTTTTTCTAGAATTTGTGGGGGGTACGTGTTCGGACGAAATCCCAGTTCAAAATACTCTTTTTCCATTTTTTAAAATCGTTTTTGAATGTTCTACACACTCAAAGTCATTCTCTCATCGGCATTATTTTAATTTAGGAATTTAGAAAATACATCACCAGGAATGCTGTGCGTTCGTTGCATTTTTTATTTACTAAAGGTTGTTAAAAATATTGAGCTTGAGGTTCAACTTTGAAATAACTTCGAGGCCATAAATTGAACCTCGGTTTGAATATATTTTTGAAAATCTCGTCTGCAAAGAGACGAGCGTATAATCGATTATTCTCACAATCTTCAATTTTTAATTGTTCGACAGCAAAGTATTTAGCTCCTCCTTTATAGCGGGAATTTACCATTTATAGATTTTTAAGAAAACCCTACAAAAAGCTGGCTATACAAAGCCAGTGAAGTTTTTAACACTCTTTTGTGATACCTTTCAATTAACATCGCATTCGCTAAGAGCACACTCATTGTATCGATATTGAATTTTCTGCGAAGAACCTCCTTTTTTGGAATTTAAATTTTCGCAGGGTACTTATGAGATGAACTGGATTGCATGTAATAATGAAATCATCCCTCGACTCGTGTATTAGGAAGATTAAATTATACACATACGAACGTTGATATGAACACTTCTTATGATTATGTGTGAAATACGAGAGAAAATAGTTACTATTGGCCTTTTTGGTGCTGCTAATTCGGTCTTTTATACCTAATATCCGTATAAGTCTAGAGTCCTTTGGAAATTGGAAGAGTCTTATATTAGCTATATTTCGAATAATTTACTCACGAGCACGAGAGATGTAGAATTGCTCAAAACCACGGACTCTATTGGAAAATAATTGGAATTTGATCAAATAAAAAATTATTGATGTGCAGCGGTTTAAGTTTAAAAGATAGCATGTTTTAAAGTAATAGTTCTAAAGGCAAAGAATTCTTAAGTTTAGCCACTGCTCAAAATGGTAATAATTTATATAAGCATCTTTCCTAGACCAAAGGCGAAATAAAAAAAATATATGTTTAGATTCTGGAAAAGTTTGGAGCGAAAATGAAAAAGAAAGCATGACTCGAATAATTTGTTATTCCGTTAACTACCATGGGCGACTTGAACTTTGAAACTCAGCGAGAAAATAATAATCAAGAAATGAAGAAAAAATAATATCGATGGTGCTACGTTTTTCAATTGAAATTGGAAATTTGTTCGCTGAGGAGTCGCAAACCATCGAACCATATTTGTTAACACTGGAAAGTAACAATATCGTGTCGTGAGCCTTGTTATGAACAACCAAAAATTTCGAATTTGGTTGCTGATAACGTGTGAGAGAATCAAATCTCGTCCTTACAATTTTTAAGTAAGCAAAAAACGAAAAAGAAAGTCAGCTGTGGGCGAGCAAGTATGCTGAAATCACCATTAGCAAAATAGGAAGATACGTGTGCGTTTGAATCAAGAATGTATGTTGTGAATGCTCTGTTGAACATTTTGTTGGATGTAAATAAAGACAGTTTGAACACTTAATAAATGGAATTGATTTCAAGAAATGATTTCTCACAATTATTATATAAATTCTTAGAGAATTATGAATAAATAAATAAAAGATTTCTGCAAACACCCCTACACCGAGAAAAATCTGTTCCAAATGTTCCGCTGTATATCATTCTGATTATCAAGTTTAGATCAAAATGATCCACTTTTGCGGATCCAAATTTATGTTTTACGCAACTTCATTCACAACTGTCGATTAGCGCGGTTAGTACTTGGATGGGTGACCATTCGAGAATACTGCATGCTGTTGGCATATTATGGGTGTAGTTATTTACTACAAGAAACTACCCAAATCGGGTAGTGTCACGCCTACCCTGAAAGGGAAATGGCTTCATGGTATACATACATACATACATACCATTAAGCCATTTCCCTTTCGGGGTAGGCGTGACTTGCTCGGTTGGAAAATAGTATTGGGTATATGGGTGTATTGGTATAGAGTATATAGGTACAAGTTAGATAGGTATATAGGTGTAAAGTAGATAGGTATATAGGTGTTAGGTATATATGTTTTAGATTGATCTGGAATTCTCGTGTCATTTATTCCTAACACACGTTTATTCCGCAAAACTGCTCCGACCCAGGTTGCTGATCAATCTCTCTAGCGATCACCCCAAGTGAAGAGCCTCACAAAATTGTTATGTATGGTTCCCCACTTGGGCCCATTAGAATCCAAGGTCTTTGTTTCAGGCTTCATTCATTCTATTGTCACTCTTTTTACAAACTATTTGTCGCCACACTTTTCTGTCCTGGCATACTACTCTAGCTTCCTTCACGTCCATGCATTTTTTCATGCAAGCTCTTGTGTTTCTATGGCTTCTTATGTCTCTTCGGATTAATGTCTCATTTACCGATTCTAACCATTCTTTCGGCGGTCTACCTCTGGGCATTCTGCCATTTACTTTACCTTTGTACACTTGTTTGGTCAGTCGCTCATCTTTCATTCTTTCAAGATGACCGAACCATCTTAACTGATTTCTTTCCCATGTGTCAACTATTGTCTCTTTTGCACCACATTCTTTGAGGATTGTCTCGTTTCGGACTTTATCCATCAGTGTTTTCCCGCATATTATGCTCAGATGTCTCATGCCGATCGCGTTAATTTTACTCCTGTCCTTTTCTTGACATGTCCATGTTTCGCTACCGTATAATACAGTCGGTATGAATATAGGGCTGCAGTTGACTTGCGTCCTATGGTCAAAATCAACGGGGGGCCTAGCCAAGTAGTAGTCCTCTCTCTCTTCCCCCACCAGTCGAGTTGGGGACCTGACTAGAGAGGAGTAAGGGTAGTTCAGAAAGGAGGCAATTATCTTAAAATTTGAAACCATCAATAAATATAATCATAGTAACTTCTTCTTATAATCGAGTAGCCAGTAACACTTCTGTATGCACTAAAAGTGCGACGCAGTAACTTTGGCTTAAAAAGTCCCCTGATTATGAATATCAAGGTTAATTTGTTGAAACCTGGTGCAACAATTTTTTAAACAATTACATTATTTTTTAAGATAACAATTTTCCAAAATTATTTTCGGAAAGTTCATGGAAAAACAAAACTTTTATGTCCCAACAAATTTGTTATGCAACGACCCGTTTTCAAGTGAGAGGAAAAAAGAACATTTTCCGACGGAGCTAAAACTTTCACTGTTAACAAAATCTGATCGAAACTTAATATACATGTGTGTAAAGTCATTTGCATATATGTACCGTAAATTAATTTTAACATACCATCATGTTGTAAAATTAATATACATCTATATTAAAGTCGGTAAAACAGAGTGCGTGAAAACAAGTTCTTTTATGCTTTCAGATCTGGTCAAATATTAAAAAATAAGGTAATAACCTTAAATTCGTCGACTAAATCCCTACTTACAAATAAAGATACGGGTGGCATTTTTTCTAAAATTCGCTGTGAATGTTAGAATTTTAAAGTGAGTACAGGTGCTTGGGGGTTAGGTTTCTCAATTATTTGTTTAATTGAGCTTTTCTCTTAAAAACCAGTGTAATTTATATTTATCTAGAAGAAAAAATTATGTTTGATTATTTATAATTGAAAATTGCTGCAAAAATTGTTTTTCATTCGTGTAAAGTGCAAATATCTGACCTTTCTGATGAATGATCAATATGCGGTATATGAAATTTAATAACATAGTCTCTTAATGGCGATTTCGTATACCTAGGTTTCAGATTTAATATACAAATGTATATTAAATGTATATTAAAATTGCAAACATTTTTAACAGTGTTTGGTATTATATGTATAAGTGTTAAAACTGGTCCTTTTTTAAAAACTAAGTGTGCAATTAATTGTACTTCTTAATAAAAGACTTTCTGTACATTGTACAAGGTCGATGCTATAACTTCTGTAAAAAATCTTGAGGAAATTATCTTGATTACAAATACTTTTGTTACTTTGCAAAAATCTCAATCGTTTTTTTCTTAAGAAGAATTCTCATAAACAAATACGGATATTTGATATAGCTTTCGTTTTTAAACATGTTTTAAAAATTATAGATGTAAAATAAAAACTTTGTCTCTTATAGATTTTCTTTCAATTAAAATCATTTGTTAACTATGGGCTTATAAACAATGAATTGCAAAACAATCTTTGGTCTGATAGCTTCCTTATAATCTTTATCTCTTCTAACAATTTGAAAACATCGTTCTTTTTTTTTAAATTGTTATCAACAAAATCCTAGATTTACCGAATCTGATCTCTTTATCCGCATACAAATCAATCCAGTTTAAAAGTGATTTATATAAATCCTAGAAACTGAAAAATTATATATTTTATTACATTATTATATATTATTATTTTGCAGTTGATTGTTTATAAGGCCGTAATTAACAAATTGTTTGAATTAAAAGAAAATCTATAAGAGACAACGTTTTTGTTTTATATCTAATTTTAAAAACACCCCACAGCATCAAAAGTATAAAGTACTATAGTCGAGAACGCTGCCAGTCCTAAGCCTGGAAAAAGTGCGAAAGGAAAATTAGGGAAATAAGAGGTGAAGGAAAATGAGTGAAGCGACGAGTGGAGAGGGAAAGAAGGAACGGAGGGCGAGGACGCAAGTCAACTAGGCCCCCCGTCGATTTCGACCATAGGACGCAAGTCACCGGCAGCGGAATATAGAATTATGTATGGCCATTTTAGCTTTTTTTGATATGTTTTTATTTGTTAGGATAGACCCTGCTCTACCGATAACCTGCTTACCTGTACCCTTGTCAACTTGTTCTAATCTCTCATCATTTAGGACAATGTTGCACATTGTTTTCTCACTTTTTCCCTCAAACACCATGATTTTTGTTTTATTTACGTTAATTTTGAGTCCCATGTCCTTCATGCTTGTATGAAGTTTATTCAACATTCTTTGAAAGTCCTCGACTGATTCTGCCATAACAATCTTGTCATCTGCGAAAGCTAACCCACGTACCTTAACTGTTTGGAGATCTACACCTTCTTCGTCGAAGAGTGCAGTTCTTAGACACTTATCCATGAATATGATAAATAATATTTCTAAAACAAGAAATGTTCAAAAAAATGTAGAATTTCAAGTTGAGGGAAAAATGCAAATTTTTTCATATTGGGCTATACATGAATCTTTTTGGCTCTAGAAATTAATATTTTTCTTTCTAAAAGTATTTTTTGAGATTCACATACATCTGACTCTCACTTCAAAAAGATTTACAACTTCCTAGGATCAACAGAAAATGTTTTAGAAAACGTTGAATATTCAACAAAATAAATTAATTTTCAACTGAAACAGATCAATTTCAATCAAATAGGTGAAATTTCAACCAAAAATGGAATGGTTAAATTTTCGGTTAAAAAAATTAATTTTCAACTAAAAAAAGTAATTTTTAACAAAATACTTCAAAAAGGAATGATGAATTTTTAATAAAGGAGTTCAACTTTCAACCAAGTAGTTAAATACCAACAAGATGATTTTACAACCTAGGTGATTAATTTTCGACAAAAAGAGAGAATTTTTCAACCAAATAGTATACTTATCAATTAAAAAAATCAATTTTCAAACAAAAATGGAATATTTAAATTTTCAGTGAAAAACATTAATTTTCAATTAAAATAGCGAATTTTCAACCAAATAGTTGAAAATGGACAATAAATTTTCCACAAAGGAGTTCAACTTTCAACTAAGTAGTTCAACTTTTAACTAAGATGATGATTTTTCAACAAAGTTGATTACTTTTCTACTAAAAAAAGACGAAATTTCAACCAAAAATGATTTAGTTAACTTTTCAGCTTAACCAATTAGTTTTCAACAAACAAAAAAAAAACGATTTTTTAACTAAAATTATGAGTCTTCTAAAAAAACGGAATTATGAACAAAGGAGTGTCTTTCGACCAAGTAGCTGAATTTTCAACCGAAAAAGAGAAACTTCAAACAAAATAGTTAAATTCTCAACGGAAATAGATTAACTTTCAATAAAGAAGATTCATTTTCTGCAAAAAACGACGAATTTTCAACAAAATACATGAATTTTCAACCAAAAATGGATTAGTTAACTTTTCATTAAAAAAAAATTAATTTTCAACCAAAAAATAACGATTTTTTAATTAAAGTGGTGAATCTTTTTAATAAAAAGAATTTTTAACAAAGGAGTGACTTTCAAGCAAGTAGCTGAATTTTCAAACAAAAATATGAATTCTCAACGAAAAATGTAATAGTTGACATTTCAACAAAAAAAGAGAAACTATAACAAAAATAGTTGAATCCTTAACGGAAACAGATCAATTTTCAATGAAGAAGATTAATTTTTTACAAAAAACGACGAATTTTCAACACAATACATGAATTTTTAACTGAAAAAGATACATTTTCAACAAAAAATGGAGTAGTTAAATTGTCAGTGAGAAAATTAAATTTCTACAAAAAATACGAATTTTCAACCAACAATGTAAAAGTTGATATTTCAAACCAAAAATATTTTTATTTAAATAAAAAAATTTGAATTCAACCAAAAAGACGAATTTGAAAAAAAGAGTTGAATTTTCAATGAAGAAGACTTTTTCAATCAAGAAGGAGGACAAATTCAGCCAAATTGTTGAATATTCAACCCAAAAAGATAAATTTTCAACCGCGAAGATTAATTTTCTTCCAGAAAAGATGAATTTTCAACAAAATAGTTCAGGTTTCTACCCGCAAATATGAATTTAAAAAAAAAGTTAATTTTCAACCATAATAGTTGAATTTTCTACAATAATAGTGGAATTTTGAACCTAAAAAGCCGAATGTATTTTGAACAAAATAATTAAATTTTCTACCAAAAAATTGAATTGTTAACCAAAAAAGATTAATTCTGAACCAAAAATATAATGGTAGGCTTTTCAACCAAAAATAATTAACTTTTAACCAAAAATAGTTGGATTTTCAACAAAGGAGACGAATTTTCAACTAAAATAGGTTGTGAGGATTTTTTTCACATATAAAAACTATCACCATTTTGGCTCAGACTGAGTAGATGAGAAACTGTCCTTCCATCGACAAAAAATAAAATAATAGAAATATATAAATAAATAATAAATTTTTTTTTTCTTTCTAAAAATAGTTTCTATAGATTTACAAAGATTTGCAACTTCATAGGTCTAAGAAGGAATGTTCTGGAAAATTTTAAATTTCAGGGTGAGAGAAAAATTCTAATTTTCCTATGTTGAGCTGTTCATCTCTATGGTTTTAAAAATGATTTTTTACCTTCAAAAAGTGTTTCTTTAGATTTACGTAGCCCAAGTATTCGTCGAAACTTAACGATTTTTTGTGAAAAAAAGGTATGAAATTTCTTCAAAAGCTCACTGTCAGTTTCCAAATTTCAATGTGCATGTAGATGGTCATGACTTTATCGTGACAGAGAACTTATCTTTAAGATCGGATCATTCTGATGCGCAATTTACTAATAAAATAAAAAATCCGAAATCTGTATAAAAGCGTTTGCATATATGTTTTTTGTCCAATTGCGGGATCAAATTGATCAACTAGCGTTACTTATCTTGCTCAAATTCAAGCAGATTTTTCTCGTTAATGATTTGCTGAATTTGATTCAGATTGATGTCAAATTCTGTTTGACAATAATTCATTGCTATTTTTGATCTAAAAAGGCTAGCATAAATTGTAAAATTAGTACCAACTGACGTCCCGGGAAAACCCCTACTAAAGTGTGTTTCTTATTTTTTTTCTTGACTTATATTACTGCGTTATAAAGTTGGTATACCAACTTGGCTCACATTTCAAATTCCACTTCAGGATGATGATTTCTGCCAATGAATGAACACATTTAATTTCTTTTGAAGATGTTAGAAACTGAAGGCAAGGCCAGGCCAGGCCGGAAGACGTTTTTTGCATTTTTCGAAATCACTGTAAACAATTTCAATACACTCTTCTTATCGGGTAGTTTCTTTTAGCCTCGATTGAACTCAACCCCATTTTTCAAAAAGTAGATTTTCCTTCTTTTTCCCCCATTTATTACTTGCTTTGAGTGCAATAATTAAACATACACGGTTGAAGATGTTTGAGCTACTCTATGCCGTATTCTAAAATTGAAATATCTTTGAAGTAAAATTGCAATGCATGAAAGGTAACATTACAATATTAACACTTGAAAACTACAATGCAATCTATTAGCAATTTATTTCCAATGAATGTATTGGTAGTTTCAAATAGACATTTTTGTCAGTGTACTTTAACGACGAATTTATTTTTTTGTTTCCCGAATATGCTAAGACTATTTTTTATATCCAAAGAAAAAAAGGCTTAATCTTGTATAAAATAAATATTTTTTATGAGTTTTTTTAAAATGAGATTTTGTGTAATATTTTCTAATATACTTTTCAGGTCTTTTTAACAATAAAATTGTTACACTCTAAACGCTTTAATATGCAGTTTATTGTTAGTCATGAAAATTCTATTTTATGAATAAAAAAGTCCCTAAAAAAATGTTGTTTCTAAAGAATTTTTTTCTTTTGCTTTGATTTTAAAACAGTCTTATTATATTCTGGGGGAAAAAACGGGCGTTAAAATATTTTTAATTGGACTCAAATGAAGGTGTAAATGGGATGAAAAGAAGAAAAATATACTTTTTCTATAATTCGCGAAAAAGTGCCAGTTTTTCCACCTGTTTTTGGTGTAAAAAGTTACCGATTTTTGCTCGATGACGTGGCGCATGCGCAGTGCCGACCTTTCCGGGCAACAGTGACAAAAGTGGACAGATGCAGTGGAAAAAGTAAATGGACAGTGATAAAAGTGAGGCACAGTGGAAAAAGTAAATGTTATTTCGGGTGGGTTCGTGCTGCCTCGGGTGGACTCGTGCATCGTGCGCAGCCAACTTCATTCTATTTTCCGACTGTCGTCCCTAACCTAAAAGCAATTTCCTGAAAAGTCTCGAGTTGTGTATTTTGTATGTACTTTTTTCACTTGGCAAAAGCAAAAAAACACCGTCAGTTTCTCCAAAAATACTGTGCTTGGCTTTTTTCAGGAAAAATCGGAAGTTTTGAAGCCCTCAACTTTATGGGCCAACTATTCAATTGTGAGAACCAGCTTATTATTACTGCCATATTATTGCCATGGTTTTGATAATTGCCATTGTCATTGTTGCGTCAATCGACAAAAAATCGCCTTCTTTTTACACAAAAAACAGGTAAACAAAAACTAGCACTTTTTAACAAATTATAGAAAAAGTATCGTGTCCCACACATTGAAAAAGCGACGATTTAAAACTCGTGTGATAGCCACCCTCGCTCCGCTCGGGGAGCTAACTTCACACTCGTTTTAAATCTCTCGCTTTTTCAACTTGTAGCACAATATACTACTTTGTAAAATGGGTCTAACTAATTATTTTCTTTCTGAATGTTCCGTTCTGTTTCTGTTCTGAATGAAAAAAAAAACGATTCCTACCTTATTGAAAATAATTGATTTTTTGTAAATCAAAACATTTAGGATCATACAAACGTTCCTTACTGTCACGTAATTTCGTCTATCTATATTTATCTCAAAAGAAAGTTTCTTTTGCAATAGCAATACAAAAAATGTTATCTACTGCAATTTTGATAGGTTTCATACGCCTTTTTCATTAGACATATATTTATTACCTTTTTTTTAACACTTTACCATATTTTTAAAGTGAGTTTTAGTAGTAAAACTTTTTTCATTAAGATAATTCAAAGTTGATTCAAGAGCATAAAAGATTCCGTGACTCCAGATGAATCGATTGACGTATAATATTAATACATTGTGTCAAAGAGTACGGAAGTCATCGTCATTCATATAATTATTTGAAAAATCAATTTTCATCAATTCAAAGTTCATGCAAGAAAAGAAAAGACTTCTTGATTCAAGAAGTTTGATTGACCTATTTGAATTTTGTTTTGACTTCCTTTGAGAAGAAGCAAATATATTTGCTCATTAATAATAACGAAGAAGCAGAATGCTCTTAAAAATGAGCGCCATAACATTGTAAATGCGCAAAAAAGTGGAAATACCCGAGATCGAATTCACAGCTAGTTCATAGATTTATTTATTATCAGTTTACATATATACATAATATACACATATACAAGTTTAATTTCATATTTATACTAGCAGAAACACTTATATTTATCTAAATGCATTGCATAATAACTGAACCTAAATATATAGTTTGCACCAGTTTTATTTATTCTATAAAAATTATATTTGCAATTCAGAGTTTTTCTTTTTTCCCCTTTTCTCCTTATTTTTCTTATTTTTTAACCACTAATAGCTTCAACTTGAGCCATCCCTGTGGAAAATCTGACTGAAAGAAAAGATTCCAGCATAGGGGTCTTCTCATTCCTCAATTTTCCAATCTCTTCCCCTTTCCCCCAAATGATTTTTGCTGTAAATGTAGAATTTAAATAGGAAGCAAATTTTTCCATAAGTTTCCTAGTATTTTTTTACGGTCCGCAGTGGGCACTATGTATATGGGATCGAATACAAAACCTTATAGGGTCGTGGTTTGGATAGTTTTTCTATGCGAAGTAAGAAACGCATAAACGCTGAAACTAGATTATAAGTATTTTCTAAGAAACCCTAAAAAAATATAAAAAAATCGCACGCACCTTCAAAGGATCACAAAACGATTCGCTTGACCAATTTATGACACCCTGCAAAATTCTTTTCAAATAGGTACAGGGGTGTGCATCCGATACCCATGTTATCTTTGATTTTAAGTATTGTATTATTATTATTATTATTATTGTATTATTGATTTGATTTGGAGAGTTTTTTTTTATCTCAGACAATACAATTTTTTAACAATGTTTATCTGTAAATACTGTTATTTCATTTTCCGAACTATAATAAATGGTTTGAAAAGGTTTTATACCAGGACCAACGTATCTTCCAAATTCTCTTTTACATGTATTTTTAGTCTACGCAAATTATTAGAATCTGGCTATAACTCAAGTTTAACTGTTTCGATGGTTTGGTCTGTACTGCAACTAATCATGCTAATTATGTCGTGACACAAAGATTCGATTTTAATGTTATCCTCTTCATTTTTTCTGCGCACATCAGGCCCTTGAATAAGATTGCACATAAATGTAAACATAATACTGGGAACATCACATTCGGCGTCAGTAATGTCGTCGGCCTGCAATTTATGAGAGCGTTTTCTTGCTTCATTTGTTTTTACCGCATGTCTCAATTTGTACGCAATATTTTCCACTTTCTTCGCTTCTGAAGTGTCCCTAATTGCACTATCATTCACCAACCGGCTGACATCTATATCGATTGTGTGAACAATTCGCTTTTGATGAATTGCATTGGAACTTCCTATCATGATAACGTCACCAAATGCTTCTAAAATTTTATCTTGTAAATAGTCAGCCTTGTAATCTTCCCAATCTTCCTCAGGAAATTCATCGCCGGAAAATTCGAGCAAAAGAGCTTTATAATAAGAATTTAAATCCACTAAGAAGAAAATGTCTTCCTTTTCAATAATTTCGCGTACAATAAATGCGGAAAGTGCCTCGAAAGCGGCTTTATGAACGTCCCTCCTATGATGCCAAATTCCCCTTGGCCGCACTAAATAAAGTTTTTCCAAAGTTGAATCATATTTTTTAAGATATCTTATATAACATGTTGAATGATAGTAAATTTCTTTGCAGGTTTCTAATGTACTTAGTAGAGGAGAATCTTCCAACATCTCGGCGAATACAATGATTCTTTTCCGCGTACCTTCTGACTTACATAATTTTACTCTTACTCTCGATTTACCCACTCGCTTTGCGTGGCAAGAACAAAAAATGCAAACAGGTGAGGATGTGGACGCCGACGTTGATGCAATAACAGGTACCGTGGATTCATGAACATTCGAAGATATACTGCTTGGAAGAGGTAACAATTCTTCAACTTTGCAGCTTTGGTTAAACGTTCTTGCGCTTGCCTGTGATAAGTAAATGATAATTATGCATATAATTTTAAATTACATATATTAAATGAAAAATAAATATAAATGGGCAAATGTCTCAAAATAAAATATCCAATTTAGGGATAAGAAATCTTTAAAGATGAACTGGGACTGAAGATACATATTAACCGATTTTTTACGATCTTTTTTTTATTTGCTCGCTCTAATAGAACAAACCTAATCCAACCTATCAAAATTCGATTTCATAATATTTCGTAACATTTTCATTACTCTCTATCGGCTCTAATCTTCAAACGATAGAAAAGTCGCGTACGACAAGCGACCGCTCACAGTGGGACGAACATGGTGCCAGTGGACAAAATCAATTTTTTTAGTCGACCAAAAAAGGGACATAATTTGGATTCAATTAGAAAATTTTACTTCCAGGTTCAACAGTGGAGTCTCACAGTCAGTACTATCCAAAGTTGGTTGTATTTCGAAAATCTAATATATTTTTGTCTTCCAACACTCGAAAATTATTTTTATAATTTTTTTCTGACTCATGGGGATAATACACTTAGAAAAAAATGTTCTTGAACCAAAAAACTGTTTTCTTCGATATATACATGAAAATTTAGTTGAATTAAATAAATTATGATTAATTCAAAAAAATATTTGATTTGAACAACAAAATGTTGTTATCGAATCAACTAAATACTCCATCTAACAAAAGATTTGGGTAAAACAACCAAAAAATGTAGTGGAGCCAACCAAATACTTTGTTGTTTATATAATAACCATATTATATGGATGATGCCACAAATATTACTGACAAATAATAACAAATATTAGATTTTGGAAATACAACCAAATTTGGATAAAACTCACCGTGAAACTCAGCTATTAAACATAAAAGGTAAATTTTCTAATTGAAAACAAATTGAGTTCCTTTCCTGATCTTTCACTATCAAAAACGATTACCCCTATTAGTCAGAAAAAAAATTATTAGAAGTATTTTCGAGTGTCGGAAGACCAAAACATATTAAATTAAAAAATTCAACCATATTTGGCTAAAACTAACCGTGAAACTCCACTGTTGAACCAGGAAGTTAAATTCTCTATTTGAATCAAAATTATGTACCTTTTCCGGTCTTCCACTATCAACAAATATTACCTTAATTAGTCAGAAAAAAAACTGGAATAAGAATTTTCGAGCGTCGGAAGGCTCATAAAAATTGTATTTTCTGAGTTTCCGCTAACAAAAACTATTACCCCAATAGTTAGAAAAAAATTATTATAAACAGAATTTTATCAATATTTTGTCCGTTCATGGCTGTTATTTAGTTGGAAATTTTCTGACCTGACTACAAGCAGACAATTTTCCAATAGCAATATTTCATTTTATCCAGCATAATTGAATGCTAATATCTTGCACCAGTGGTATTCGACTGTAACTGATGTTTGACTAAAAAACATGTAATAATCAAATGCATCATTTCGCCACTTTGCAGTAGATAAGCTTCGTTTCTTCCGCAGAATCCATTATGAATCTCTCTCAAATGGTGTTTTGTTATGGATATTGTACTTTTAAATAACATTTGTCCATTATTTAAATAAATTTGACAAGCGAATACATAATTCAACCAGTGTTCAGTATGTGTTTCATTTTTTAAGCAGATTAATAATTAAGTTGTTTACTTAAAGAAAGACCTGCTGACAAACAAATTTCAGTCAGTTATGTTGAAAAAGTAAAATTTATTAACTGAAAACTGTTCAAATGATGAATTTGTTTATTAATTTTGTTTAACTAATCAGTAATTGTTATATTGAAATGCACAATATCCATAGCAGAAATCACTGGGGAGTTCATAGTTGATTTTGCTAAATAAGGAAAAACACTCACTGAAAAATAACGGAATTATGTATTTGTTTAAATAATAAATGATTGTTTTTTAAAAGAACGATATCTACAGTAAATGACTATGAATGCAAGATGTATTGGTTTATTGTGTTAAAAAAACGAAACACACATAATAAAAAATATTCAAATGATGCATTTGTTTATTGAATTTGTTTAAGTAATAAACAATTGTTATTGTCAAGTAAAACGCCTATACCAGAAGAGCATTTGGGGGAGGGAGATTCATAGTTGGTTCTGCTGAAAAAAAATAAACTTATCTACATAAGAATGCTAAAATTATGTATTTGTTTATTAAATATGTTTAACTAACAGAAGAGTCTTATTAAAAAGTATTATATGTATATAGTAAACGACCATTATTGAAAAAGATGTATAGTCGATTCTGATTAAGAAACAAAACTCATCTACTGAAAAATGGTTGAATTATGCATCTGTTTATTACACTTGTTTAAATGATACACAATTGTTGTATAATAGCACATTATTATAGCACAGGACCACTGACAAGAATCTAGCTCTTGATTCTGCTTAAAAAAAATATTGAAAATGGCCTGATTAGAAATTTATTTATTGAATTAATATAAACAATTGATAACTCATGCTTAACTTTTTCTAATTTTAATCAAACCTTTGTTTACTTCCATTACCTTCAAGAAAATATAGGTCAAAAGTACTTAATTATCGCCAATAGAGAAGATATCCCTTTACTCAATATATATATATATATATATATAATAATTTGTTTAAAACTATCCGAAATAAAATTGTATGCGGTTCATACTACCGAACGGTATTTTTAATCAGTTTCTGCCTCGACTCTGACAATTTGTAGTCCATAAAATTTCCAACAAAATAGAACCCATGAGAAGACAAAATTGATTTCAAAGTCATTTTCATTGACTTCCATTTTTTTAAATTTGTATATCGGATGAAAATTGTGGGCTGAAAACTGATTTGTCCACATGCACCTTTTTCGCCCCACTCTCCTCCCACATGACCTTTTTTTTCATTGTTAAAAAGAAAAAGGTTTGAAACAATAAAAATTTTTGCAATATATTATTAAGTGTAACTGAATAGGCTACATTAGCTTCATTATAATATTATTAATTCTATAGTACAATATAATTATTAAGAAAGATTTTTTTCGGCTACTTGAAAACTTTCCTGTGAACAAAATGCATGAATTTTAAACCAAATAGTTGAATATCAAATAAAAAAGATTTTCAACCAACAGGAAAGACGATTTTTGAATAAAATATGTAAATTCTCGATGAAATAGTTGAATTTTCAACTATGAAAGATCCATTTTCAACTAAATACTTGAATTTTGGACTACAAAATGAACAGTCCGCACCCAGTGGGCACAGACGTTAAATACACAAGAACTCCAATATAAGGCCAATTTCGGGGGTTGCCTCGCAGTGGCCGTGGCACTAAATTCGTCGTTGGATGAATGGCGCGGGGTGGCCACGCATTGTTTGACACTGTTTGTGCGCTGAGAAACTGCATGGGCCAGCAGTTCTAGGAAGAACTAAATCAGTCGGCCTTATATTGGAGTTCTTGTGTAACATCATTAGAACGGCTCAAAAACGTCCCAAGTCAGTCCGAATAACGCTCCTAAAACATAAAAATGTCCCAGAGACGTTTTAAGGACGTATTTGGAACACGAAACGTTTTCAGAACATTATTGGGTCTGACTTAGGGCAGTTTTTGAAACGTTCAAATAACGCCTTTTGACTTATACGCCCGAGAAACGTTTTAGTACGTTACAATTACGTTCTTAAATTTCGTGCCCACTGGGCAAGCAAACATGGAATAGTTAAATGTTTAGTTGAAAATATTACTGTTTCTTCCAAGGAAGAAAACACGTTTTCAACGAAAGTGAATTTTCAACTGCAATGATGAATCTTCAACCGGAATAGATGAGTTTTAAATCAAAAAGAAGAATTATTATTATAATACATGAATTTTCAAGTAAAAAAGACAAATTCACAACAAAGAATGGAATAGCTCAATTTTCAGTTAAAAAACTAATTGTGAACGAAAGTGATGCATATTCAACTAAAATGATGATTCTTTCAGTGGAGTTGTTGAATTTTAAACGAAAAACATGAAATTTCAAGTAAAATGATGAATCTTAACTGAAATAGTTGAATTTTATAACAAAGCCAAAGCAGAATTTGAACCAAATAACAGAACAGTTACAGTTTCATTTTCAGTAGAAAGAAGTAATTTCTGAACCAACAAAAAAAAAACGATTTTTCAACAAAATATCTCACTTTTCAAGCAAAGAAACTCGCGAAGAAATGAATTTTCAAATATAATGTTTAATGCCATTTCCCTTTCGGGGTAGGCGTGACTCGCTCGGTTGGAAAATAGTAATGTGGGGAAGGAGGTATAGATTTTTCAGAATGATCTAGAATTTTCGTGTTATTTATTTAAATAACACGTTCGTTCCGCAACACTGCTCCGACCCAGGTTGCTGATCAATCTAAGATAAAAAAATTACTCTTCTTCTTTAAAAATTAATCTTTTTGTTTGAAAACTCATATTATCCCATTGAAATACAAGTATTGGAGAAAAATATTCAAGTTCTGCAGTAAAATAATAAGAAATAGTCATGTTTCTAGTAAAAAAAAATTCTTCTAAACAGAAAAAAGAAACAAATTCGATTTAAAAAAGTACTTCTCGCAGAATATCTGCAAAATAATTTCAAAAAATCTTACCTGCTCAAGTACATGACTGTCATCTTCTCCATCAGTCTGTGTATGTTCACTTTCATGTACTGTCTTAGACTGAAAATAATAAAGAGCACATGTTTTATAACAATACATTAACATTAATAAATAATAACTATTTAAAATCTGTAGTAATAGAAATTGATTTACTTACATCACTATTATTTTGCAAAAAGGCTTCAAACTCATCTCTGTCTTTCTGTTTTAAGACTGTGACTTTTCCGTTGCAAGCGCTATGATAACCATAATCAATTCGCGATTCTTCACCTAGACGTAGATCGCCGTATTTGTATTTCTTTTTTCTTCGAAAAGCAACCATATTATTACATTTCTGAAAGGATTCATCACTGAAATTTATTAAATTTCCGTCACGTTTCTCACAAATATAACACTTCATTATTACTTTAACCCGAACTGAACAATGCAGCAGACAAGACTGGACTGAACACCGCAACTAAACACCGGAAACGAGGTCCATGGCAGAAAGTGAGTCAACCGAGAAACCCTCTGAAGCCTTCCCCACCGCACCGCACCCACGCGGCAACCTTAAACCCCCAACTGCGATGAAGACTCTTATTATGTACCCTCCCTTCTGAAATATGGCAGCAGAAGCAAATAAATTCCAGAAACAAATACCGCTGCCGCATATTTCCGGCAAACTGAGCCCTTGCAGCACGAGTATTTCGTTCAGGAAGGGCTGTAAGCTTTCCTTTACATTTTGTCTTATCATGATAATCGATATAGACACGTTAAGTTTAAGCACCCCCTTCAGGAGCGCTGCGGGGGATGCTCGTCAAGGTGGGGTGATGCAGCAATACATATTCCGACAGCACTAATTGCCCTCTACAATATGGTATACATTTCATTCTGATACAAGATGACAGGTGTTTAAAAAAAAAATCTATCACTAAGAACAGTGATTTAGTCGAGGCCTGCGCGCCGCCAGGGTATAAGGAAAATTTTTCCAGTTATGGGCCATCCATAAACTACATTACCAATTTTGGGCTTGTTGGTCCTCCCCCCATTCACCGAAAGTAACGTAGCCGTTAGCTAAAGACATATTTCACGTTTATAAATTCTTTTAAATAAAATTAATGTAGAAAACATATTGAATTCAATACGAAACACTTTAAATTCCTGAGATTTTAAGCCGAAATATATTGCATTTTCAACAAAATAGTTGAATTTTCAACCAAAAAAGATTTTCTATTCAAAGAAGTGAATTTTAACACAAAAAGACGAAATTGACAAAAAATTAATTGTTAACTAAGCAGATGCATTAAAAACCACACAGATGAACTTTCCTGTTAAAAAGGCGAGTTCCAAAAAGAGTTAAGAAGACGAATTTTTTCGAAGACAGTTGAATTTTTAACAAAAAAGTTACTTTTCAACCAAGAAAGTAAAATTTTCAACCAACAGGATGATTCTTTTACCATAAAAGATGAATTTTCAATCCAAAAGGATGAATTTTCAATATCATAGTTAACGAAAATAATGACTTTAACAAAATAGTTTAATTTCTAACAAATAGTTGAATTTTCAACAAAAGTGTAAAGTTTTTTCGCTAAAAAGTTGATTTTTTCAAAAAACACTGGACTTTTAAATCAAAAAGATGTATTTTTAATAAAAAAGATCATTTTCAATCCAGAAAGATGAATCTTTAACAAGAAAG
>CAKNYM010051394.1:320693-354235 GCA_932195095.1 Andricus curvator | reverse complement strand
AAAAAAGATCATTTTCAATCCAGAAAGATGAATCTTTAACAAGAAAGTTGAAATTTCAACAAACAAGATTAATTTTCTACCCAAAAAGATAATTTTCAACAAAACACATGGATTTTCTACAAAATAGTTGAATTTTTAACTTATACAATATAAAGTTTGAACGAAAAATGGAATACTTAATTTTTCAGATGAAAACTCTGACAAAAAAAGTAACTTTGAACGTAAAAACCAATTTTCAACCAAAAACATGAATTTTTTACAAAACATTAGAATTTTTAACATAAAAGTTCATTTAAAAGCAAATAGTTGAATTTTTAACTGAAAAAGATAAATTTTCAACCATAAATGGAATAGTTTAATTGTCAGTTAAAATTTTTTTTTTTTAATCAATCATAAAAAGAATTTTCATCAAAATAGTTAAATTTTTTACTAAAGGGATGAACCTTCAACTAAAAAAATGAATTTTGGACAAAGTAGTTGCATTTTTGATTAAAAAAAAAGATGACTTTTTAACAATATGGTTGCATTTTCAACAAAATAATTACATTTCTAACCAAATAACATAATTTTTGAACCAAACGAGATGAATTCCGAACCAAAAATATAATAGTAGCCTTTTCAATAAAAAAATGCACTTTTACCTAGAAATATAGTTTGATTTTCTTATTCGGTTTAAGTTCTAATTAATATAAATGTTATCGAAGTTCATAACCTTATTTCCACTTATAACCCCCCTTCCTTGTTGTCAATCTTAGTTTTTAGCCCCCCTCCCCCTCAAACTGGTAGCGTACTTTATGGAAAGTACCGCCAGGCCACTTTTTCTTTTAGTACTACGCCACTGGTTAAGAATCCAAATCACACCCTCCATGTGTAAGGTTTGATTTCTAGTAAGTCTTCTCATGATAACTTCTCACCTGACACATGTTTCAGGTGTGAAAGGACCCATAGAAGAACAAAATTTTCTGGGACTTTTTGTCTTAGCCCAAATAATCCGAGATCCCATATAAGAACAAAATTTTTCTGGGACTTTTTGTCTTAGCCCAAATAATCCGAGATCCCATATGCATATGGGATCTCGGATTATTTGGGCTAAGACAAAAAGTCCCAGACAAATTTTGTTCTTCTATGGGTCCTTTCACTGAATAAGAAGAAGGTGAAAATATAATAGTAGACTAAAATCGGGATTAAAGAAAATTTCTTGCAATACTTGTTGTGCTTCTTTTACATAAACTATGGGTCAGGTGCAAAAATGTGCGAAAGAAGTATTGTTCAAAACAAAACTGGAAGATATTCATAAATATGTATAATAATCGATTTTTATCATTCATTTTTTGTTGAAAAAAACTATCAGGTAGACAAAAAAAATGGCATAGGAAAAAAATTGTGTTTTTTTTCAATAACACCTAATAGTTTTTAAAACAATGTTGTTAAAATTTCGATAATTTTAGGAGATACAGCATGAATTGTTTACTTAAGATTAAGATCCATTTCATGAAGAAAGAAATTCAAACGGATAGTAATTTATAGGAGAGAAAGACTATTAAAAACATGAGAAATTATGGAACTTTTGAGTTTGGAGACGTCTTTGATTTGAGAAGCTAACTATAAACTGGCGTCAAATTGAAGATTTTACCTGAGTCTACTCTTCTCCTCATTCAGAATTACAGATTCTTATAGAATATGGTCAAAAGAATTTTCTGCACAAATGGAATCACAAATAAACTATTGAATTAAGGACCCAAGTGGGCCTCAAGCTTGAGCGAAGGAGCAGGTGCAAAGTTTAGCGTTGCTCATGCTGCCTGCGCACTACCAAGTTGCACCAACGGACTACATGAATTTTCCGAATTCAGTAATAAATTGAGAACAAAGTTTACAAGAAATGCGTAGCCATATTTATCATTTTTTTCCAGAACATATGCCCAAATATAAAACATAAAAATGCAAATAAAAAATAAATATTAAAAAAGGTGAATGAGATGATGCTTATAACATCTTATCAAATTGAGTAGTCTAATTTATTTTTGAAAATATCTGACCTCGTCAAGTAGGAAGATTCCAAAATCATCCTTGTCTTTTTGTCTTAAGATCACGACTTTCCTGTATTTGATTTTTTTGCTTTCCGGAAAGCAACGAAATTCATACAACATTCCCCTGTTTTCAAGAAACTGTCCCCTTTTCTCGATTTTCCGTTTAAATGCTAACTGAAATATAAGAACCCAATAAGAAAATCCAACTACTATTTACGTTGAAACTTAATTCATTTTAATTCAAAAGTCTGCGATTATATTTTAGGTTCAGAATTTATCTCTTTTGGATAAACATTCTACTATTGATTTATTGAATAATTCTACTATTATAACTGATAATTCAACCATTCTATTTTTGGTTGAAAATGTATTATTTTTAGTTTAAAATTTAATTAATAAATTTTACATTAAGAATTCATCTTTTTGGTTAAAAATTAACTACTTGATTTTCGTATTATTTACGTATTTTGTTGAAAATTCGTTTTTTCCTTGTTCAATTATCAATTTTTTCAACTGGCAATTTAATGATATTATTTTTGGTTGAACATTGATTGTCTTTAGTTTTAAATTTAACTATTTGACTTAAAAATGGAACTGTTTTGTTGAAAATTCGTCCTTTTGGGACAATTAAACTATTTTGTTGAAAATTAACTTCTTGTTCAAAAATTAATATTTTTGGGTTGAAAATTCAACTATTTTCTAGAAAATTCGCCTTTTTGGATGGAAAAGTCAAGAATGTGTTTCAAATTTTTTTTCTTTTTTGACTGAAAAATCTCTGCTGGTTGAAAATTCAACTTTTTTGTTGAAATTTCGTCCTTTTGGTTTGAAAATTCATCTCTTTTGCTTATAAATATTATAAATATCATAAGTTCTTTATTTTTCAACGTTTTTCTTACACAAATGGACGTCATTTATAAGATAAAAAGGAATAAAATAAGTTATAAATAAATTGTAAACATATCTTTGATTAAAAATTGTATTTTATTCAATAAAACTTCTTTAGGTATATATTCAATAATGTATAATTTAAAAAATAATATGAATCAATAAATTGCATGAGTATTTTACAATCGGTCCAATTTAAAATAAAATCATAACAGCACTGGTAACATTTTATGGCAAAATACTATTTTCAATATTTAGTATGATGAAAGTCGTCGATTCTTCTATAAAATCTTATATACAAAGAAGAAATTTTTTCGGGGCCGTTATCCAAGGGGTAATCAAATGATTCTACAAATTTTTCCCTTATTTAATATTTTTTTTCCTAATCGGAAAAGCGTCAACGAAACATTTTAGTTCTTTTTCCTCCAAATATCCACATATTTTATGAAGAGCAAGATCTGGTAACTTAGCCTTTAAACAATCATTAAAAATATATACAGTTCTCTTCAACAGACAAGCTCTTTTCTTTGCTTCTTCAACTTTCCTCTCCAATATTTCCCCATAGTTTGGAAAAGCCTCTGTATAAGAATAAGAATTTAAAATCTCTAAAACCTCTCCATTTCTAACAAACGCAGCTAATTTGGTTACATCATTTAAAAGAAAATCAAACACAGAAATATTACGATTACAAATTTTCTCTTTCATTTGATCTATCTCAAGGTTACAAGCTTTATACAAATCAAAAAGTACCTTATGTTTCAGCGAATCTAAATTTTTCTCACAGACATGCAATTCAAGAGCTATCATTTTACATAAATGCAAAACCAATGACTTGATATTATTCGATAAACAATGAAAATTGTAAGGATAAAAACTAATCTGCAATATATAGGAAAGAGGGGTCTCTCCATTTATATTTTGAGCATTAACATCTGCCTTTACTTCGAAAAAATATTCCATTAAATTGTGGAAACCAGGAGTTCTTGAAACTTCATGAAGTGGAGAATTTCCCTGTTTATCTTTGGCATCAACATCAGCTCCGTATTTAATCAAAAGTTTCATGATAAGAAGATCTTCACGCGATGTTTTATTGCCAATACAATGAAGTGGCGTTTTTCCATTTATGTCCCTACCATTGACATCAACTCCTTCGAGCAAAAGAATCCTAATTACATTTATTTCTTTACTCATCATAATTGCAGAATGAAGCGCATTTCGGTTTTCATAACCAGTTACATTTATATTAACCCCAATTTCGATTAGATAGGATACTACTTCAAAATTACCTACTACGCATGCTCTGTGAAATGGGGGGTTTCCAAAGAAATTTTTAACATTCAAGTCTGCCCCGTTTTTAAGAAAATTCTTTACAGTTTTAACATCCTGTCCACAAGCTAAATGAAGAGGTGTTTCATCATTAATGGAATTTCTTACGTTCACATCAATTCCTTTAGATAAAATCATTTTAATAATTTCTGCATCTGCTCGAAATTTAGCAGCGAGGTGAAGAGCTGTATCACCTTTGGCATCAGAATCAAAAACCGAAGCGCCGCATTCTAAAAGACAGCCTACTTGAAAAAAACGTCGTAATTTTATAGCACTCTGCAATGGGTTGTTTCCACACTTGTCTTTTTTGTTGATGTCAGCTCCATGTTTAACAAAATCCTTGATCATTTTGCACGTCCCTTTTTCAATAATAGTATGAAGAACTGTTGATCCCGAAAAAAGAGGTAGATCATTTATATCAAAATTGCCCTTAGTCATTAAAATGTTCTCAAACGATTTTTCGTCCCCATTCTTAGCGGCAAATACAAGAAGAATGGGATATTCCTTTTCACAGATTTTACAATCGTTTCCATTCTTCAGTAGGAAATCAAGTATGTTTTGAGATTGTTCAAGAAAATCATCAAAAAAGAGGTCCCCTTTTTTTTCGTCAATATTTTTTAGTCTCTTGCTTAAGAGTACTTGAACCATATCAAGATCACCGTGTAGTAAAGCAAGATGAAGTGCAGTTCGATTATGTATATCAAGATTGTTAAGGTCGGCTCCGTAGTCTAAGAGTAATTCAGCGATTTTTAAAAAACTAGATTTTTTCCTGGAGTAAATTGACTGAGCGTTATATTCCACTGCTGAATGTAGAAGAGATAATCCGCGGAATGAAGTTTTTGCACTGACTCCCCGTTTAAGGAGATTTTCAACATCCTTTACTGATCCAGTTTTTATTTTGTGGTGGATAATTGTCTCTTCATTGTCTCTCCCTTCGTTTTTTTTCCCGCCATCAATATTGTATTGGTGGTCCATTGTCAACTGCAAAAGTTAAAATTGTTAATTTTAAGGACTTACAATAATTATTCAAGTTGAATTTGGGCATAGCTATTATTATTAATAATATTTTTCCTATCTCTCTCACAACAATAAAGTTAAGGATTATAAACAATTAGTAAAAATGTGTTTTCACACTTTCAGTCATTCACAAAAGGGACAAGAATTATATATGGGGCCGTTCGAAAAATAGGTAAAGCTTATTTGTAGATTCACCTACCTACCCCCTGCCCCAAATGTTATGCAATTTTGTTTACAGCAGGTAATTAATGGAATGAGAGATAATTCACGATAAAAATAAAATTATTTTTGATTTTTTAAGTAAATATTCCTCTACGGACCCGCCAGTCAAACGCAGAATATTATTTTTAATTTTTTGAACGGCCCCCTGCGTATGCACTTTTTAAGCAATTTTGATTGAATGAAAACGAGCTTTATTAAGCTAAAAGAGATAATACGTGACGTGAATGTGAATGAAATTTTTTTCAAATGCTTGAAAAAATGAAAATTATAGTGATTTTATTTGAAAAATAAAATATTTAAATACGCAGATTTCACACTCTTTTCCCTATTCACCTCTTTACACCTTTTTTTAAAAAGAATTACTTTATTTTTCCTTTATTTTTCGTTGAAAGTTAATTCGTTTCAATTAAAAAGTCTACTATTATATTTCTGGTTCACAACTCATCTCTTTTAGTTTAAAATTTTACTGTTTGGTTGCAGATTTACCTATTATAAAAAAATTCAACTAATCTATTTTTTACTGAAAATTAATTGATTTTAGTTGAAAATACAACTATTAAATTTTTCATTGAAAATTCTTTTTTTTTCGTCGGAAAATTAACCAATTGGTTGGAAGTTGATGTACTTTGCTAAACATTCGATTTTTTCACCTAAAAATTTAACTATTATATTTTTGGTTGAAAATTGATGTATTTTGTTCTAAATTCGTATTCTTTAATTTAACTACTATTTTGTTGAAAATTCCATTTTCTTTGACTGGAAACATATTTTTTAAACTAAAAATTTAACTATTTCATTTTTGTTTGAAAATTAATGTTTTTAGTTTCAAATTCCACTATTAAGTTGAAAATTAACTTTTTTTATTGAAAATTCAACTCTTTTGCAGGAAATATCGTCTCTTTTGCCTAAAAATTCAACATTTTTGGTAGAAAATTCGTTTTTTTTTGTTTTTAGATAAAAACTCTATTATTTTGGTAAAAATTCAATTTTTTCTAGAAAATTCTCTTTTTTTTTTGCTTGGAAATTCAACAGTTTGGTTGACATTTTTTTCTCTCTTGAATGAAAAATCTTTCTTGGTTGAGAAGTGAACTATTTTGTTGAAATTTCGTATTTTCTGGTTGAATTCAACTGTTTCTGATTTTAAGTTAAAATATTTTTTGGTGGAAATTCAACTAGGATAAGAAAACCAATTTTTTCACCCCCGCCCCCATTCTTGTCACCCTTCTCTAGTTTCTATGAAATAATAAGACAATAGAGATACAGAGCAATTAGTTTTTGATTTATTTTAATTGTGCAAACAGTTTTACGTAATGATTTTTTTTCCTTTCGTCTTCTCAAAATGAAACCAAATAAAACCAACTCTTTTGGTTCTAGTTCTGTCCCTATTCTCCCCCTCTATTGACTGAAGTTTGGTAGGACTGACGTTGTAACCAGACTCTCCACCTTACGACGATTGGCTAATTATTTTGGACATGATTTTTTCTCGCAAAATTCAATTTTCGCATCAAGTTGGTAGTTGGGCGTATACTTTAAACAATGAATAATGCAAGCAATATAGAGTAACCTCAGAATGGATTGATACTTTGTTTGACGAAAGAAATGCATCCGGTAAAGGCAATGTTTCAGAAGATAAATGGAGACTGGGTGTTTGGTATGCTAGAGGGGTTAATGATCTTAAATGGAAGACAATTAAGAGAAAAAATGCGCATAAGAAAGCTAGATATTTTGTGTGTACCTGAAACAAAGAAAAAGAGATGCGACATTGGACTCATAGAAAATGGAAGGTTAAAGCACGGACGTATTGAATAACATGGTAGTCAAGGAGTCGGTCTGATTATGAATAATAGCAGAGCAAGACTTGGCCACGAACTCAAAAACAGCTGTCAGCGGCTGTCAAGTTCATTGTGATTCGACCGATCGACGGAAAATGTCAGGTCAAGTAATAAATTATTTCTTTTTGTGTTATCGTATGTAGCACATTTTCCCCGCGGCACTTTTGACCCCGCTCTACCCTATTTTACGCAAGTTTTATTTCCTGTCATTTCATTTATTAAAAACAATATTGTAATTACGTAAATGAAATAAGAATATCTTCATAATAATTGCTCGAAAGATCGTTAAATTTTGTAACGTGTATGAATCAAGGATAATAGAGTTTCATCGATATAATATTATATTACGTAAAGGTTTAATTTGAATCAATATAATTTACGATCACACATTCGAGGATCTTCAGGAATTCACAATATTCGAGGATTTCAAGGAATTCAGAAAAATCAAGGATTTATGAGAATTCAAGGAATTTAGAGATTTTCTGGGAATCTGGAAATGTGCCAAATTTTCATTGTTCTGAATATAAAACTCTTAATTACAAAAAAAAATGAAATTTGTCTATTTCAAGTTTTGAAAGGTGTAAATTTCTTGTTTAAAGGGCTTTAAATTTAATATTGTAAAATTGATTAATTTTCCGTTTTAAATGCTATAAGTAGTGAAATTATTCAAATTGGTAAGCCTAACAATTTAAATTCCTCAATTTTTGTAGCCCCCAAGGCTTTAAAAGTATACAATTTTAAGCAATCCTCATTTACAGGTTATTTAATATCAAAGACTTTAAATTTGGATTTATTCAATCATTTAAAGTTTTTAATTTGAAATTCGAAGTTTTTCGTCGTCCCGAAATTCGGGATGAGTAGTCAAATATTTTTCATAAGCTTGGCTATAGTCGTCCCGAATTTTTTGGACGACTAGTCCATCCCCTTTCCCAACTCCCCTAATTTTACAAGACGACTAGACACAGCCTTTAAAATGATTAAATTTCAAATGCTTATCCAAGTACTTGAGGACATTTCAGGTTAAAATTAATTATTTAACTAATCATTGGTTTTAATTTGGTTTTCAACTATAAAATAGAATTATTTTCAAACGATACAATTTTGAAAGATTTAAGAATGAAACCAATCCATTTTCGAGGTTTCGATATATGCTTTCAATTCAAGATTGTTTAATTGTAAATGATTCCAATTTTAAATAATACAATGTTGAATTTTTAAAGCTGAAAGCTGATTGAAAAGATAATTTTTTTAATTTACAGTTTTGAAAGACTTAAAAAAGAGGAAAGTCATACAACTTTTATAATATTTGACATCTTTCTGACTTTTTTATATAGGGGAAAGTGGGGCTAAGCCGACACTTGCTTTTTTAAAGAAAAATATAAACCGTGTGAACCTGGTTTTTTAAATAAAAGTGAGCCCTAATGCCCTATCTTTATCGACAGCGTTTCGTGGCATTCTGCAACATTCGTGCCACATTTTACGACATAAAAAATGTTTTCGGAGGTCAAAAGTTTTTCCGACGCTTGTGAAAAATTGTATTCATGATAAAATAGATTTCTTCTCAACCTTAATAAACAAATTTTTTAAATAGAGACACTAAACTCATGATTTGTTCCAATCTGCAGGGTTTGCTTATGAATAATTTAAGATTTCTTTTAATTGAGTTTACATATTTTCACCTCAATTTTCTTGAAAGAAATCTTTCTTTTTATTTAAATTTTCGTAAAAAGAATGTTTTAAATATTAGCAATTATTAGAAATGCATTGAAATATTTTGGATTGTTTTCTTTTCCTATTTGGAAAATGTAATAATCTAAATAGATTGGCTCAGAATCACCCACAAATCGTGTTTTTCCTTTGTATACCATCGTACACTATAATCAACGTATATTCATCGTACGTGCAAAAAGGTGTTGAACATGAATGTGTTGTTAAATTTTGATTTCCCAATGATTTTCAATGTTTTTCGGATACCAATATACAAAATTGACGCATGGGGCTAAGTCGACGCCGAGTGCGTCATCGTGCCTACAGGATACAGACAGATATACAGACATACATACAGGCAGGCAGACACCTTTATAAAAATCGTTTTTTTTTTACTCAGGAGTTCCAAAAAGTGCGGATTTAATGAAAACCGACGAAGTCCAATTTTACATAAAACTAATACCTTCTCATTATAGGATGAGAATGTAAAAAAAATTTGTTTGACAACGTATTAGGTATTGTTGGATCGAGAATTTAGTTTGCTACAATAAAAAAAAATTTTAATGTGTCCTTTTCTTTCTTCAAGCATTATAGTCAAATGTCGACTTAGTCCCAGGAGGGTGACGTGACGTCTTAGCAGCCCGATTTTTCGCTCGACAGATTTTCCATCACTTCACTTTTTTTATAATAATTTATAAACAAAAAATCGCATTTTAAAATCAAGAGCAACATTTTTTAGCCAACTAAATTCTCGATCTAACAATATCGAATACGTTTTCCAACCATTTTTTTCTAATAAAAAAAACAAGTGTCGGCATAGCCCCACTCACCCCTATATAAACTCATGCTTGAAATTAAAAAATTTTAATTCTAATAGATTTTAGCAATTTCATTATTATTACTGAAACTAATATTAGAAGTCTTATATTATAATGTTAGGCTTCTTCTTTGTTCCAAGTATTTTAGTACATAAATAAACAATATTTCCTATTACACTTATGCCTTTCTAAACTTTAAATTCTTTAAATAATAAGAAGAAAAATTTAAAAAAAATGGTCGATTATTATTATTATTATTATTATTATTATTATTATTAATATTCAAATGAAAAACATTTTTTTAAGAAATGAAATAAAATTTTTGATTCGTAGTCGATATAATGAACTGACAAAAAATAAAACGAATAAGCAATTTCATTCGAATTACTTTGTCACGTGACGTTTTGAAAAACCATCCCCCCTCCGGCATGACAAATCGTGACGGTCCCTTACCCCCCCCCCCCCCCCTGCTTTCACCGTCACGAGATTTATGGACGGCCACTAATAATAATACAACTGAATCATTAAGCAAAATGTTGTCAAAACATATCTTTAATCGCTATTACCAATGCGCGGCTCATTCGAGAATGACGATTTTAATGACCTTTTGTTTCAAGTTTTTTTTAGCATCACATTAAGGAAGAGATATTAACTTCAAAACTCAATTATCACTCCTATTCTAAAATGATAACTTCAAGAGTTCAATGACCTTTTTTTTAGCATGCCAAGAAGTGGAATCGGCCATTCGGCAGAAATAAAATTTATAAAATTATAAATATTGTGTGCTTCCAAAGAGTCAATAATGCCTTTTTTACCCTGCGATCTTGCCTTTTACCTCGATATACTCAAAAGCTCGACAAGCTAGAACACTTTTGTAAAAAAATTCGTAATCTACGCCAAAAATTCTAGAAAAAAATTCACATCATAAATGCCAAAAATGTAACTACATACATCCGTTTGTAAAGATGGTGAAAATAAGAAAGATGCTATCAGTCACGTCGACATTTGGGAGTAGTTTAATGTTACTTCTAACTTATATAAAACAATCGAAACACAAATTAATTTTAATTTAATAAAATTATATAGTCATTGCTATTGTTTAGAGATTTTGAAGAAAGATTGTTTCCACTTTACGTGTTAGTTACGTTTTATCATTCACTATTCACCAAACTCAGTGCAAGAAGTTGCCAAGTCCAAATTTTATTTTGTTCGTAACACCAACAAAACTTTGCCCGTTTTCGTCGCTTGGATTGAAGAATTATGTTTAATGAAAGTGAAAAATCATGTCAGAAAAAATCCGATATTTTGAACCATTTATATATAGATGTGGGAACATATTGAAACTTTTAACAAATTAACATTTAACAATAACACTTTTTGCACTGACCTCTTAAATTGAAACTTTACTCTCTAAATCCGAAATAGCGAAAATTTCACTATTTGAATTAGTGAAATCACTTTCTTCCACTATTTCAATTAGTGAAATTCACTATTGTCGTAGTGGAATTTTCACTAGCACTCAATTAGTGAATAATTACCAGTGGAATCCACTTTTCGGATTAGTGAAATCTTCTAATTGAATCAGTGAAACCGTAAAACCTCTAGTTGAAATAGTGAATTTCACTACTTCATAGTGACCCACTTTTTTTAAATTGAAATAGTGAAAAATTCACTACGAAATAGTGAAATTCACTATTTCAAATCTAGAGAGTATGTATACTTTCAACGTGAGTGTGTAGTAGAATAAACTGAAATTACTTACGTGTTGTGATTCCAAATATACTGAGATACTGGCGTCTCTCATTCTGAATTTGAAATTTGTTCATCAATAGGTAGAAAAAGGGGGGGCTTCGGATGGTCATATCCTGGAACTGCCTGAAACCTTCCAAATCTGGAATCAAAGCACCTTACGAGAAATTTTATCTACTTCCAATCAAGTCTAAAGTCGAAATAATTCTAGATGCTGAAAAGAGAATCAGGGATGTAGCCTCATTTTAAGAATGCCTCATTTGAAATACTAAAATTATAAGATTTTGAATCTTGATTTGAAAGACACAGAATGAAATGAAAATAAATGTGAGAGCGTCCAGTAGAAACAATCGCAAGTTTGAGCGCGCCTAGGGCGCGCGACTGTTGGATCTCGCGCTTCGCGCTCGATTATATATTCACCTCGCGCTGCGCGCTCGGACGTATTTGCATCGCGCTTTACGCTCGGCTCCTCTAGATTTCTGAACTTCGTGTTCGACTTCGATGAAAAGAAAAAGTCTGTTTGCAAATCTTATGAAATTATCAAAACCTCTACATATTAAGTGATTGTTAAATTTGTTTTCATTTTAGACTGAAAAGGAACTTTATTTACTCAAGGTTCTATTGACCTTAAGGAACACATTCTCATCCAGACACTCGCGCTTCGCGCTCGATATTTGATTTGAAAATCATTGCAACCTTGCGTTCCACGCTCGGTTCTGTGCACCGTATGATAGAAACAAAAAAGTTTGAGCGCACTTACGACGCGCGATTTGGTAAATACACTGAGCGCGCACTTTGTGCTTCGTGTTATATGTTCTTCATATACAAATTACTAAATTTGTATTTGATTTCAAATGAAAAATAATTATATAATTTAGGCGACAAATTTTATTAGTTAAAATTTTATTTTAGCTTGTTCCGTTTTTCAAAAACGTTAATTTTTTTCATTTTGAATATATTCTTACAACAAAAATTGATTACAAGTTTGTAAACCTTTTTTTAATGCACAATTTTTGTTCATTTATCAGCTTTCGTACCTTGCATTGTTTTTTCAAAAATTTGATTTTTTTTACTGTCAATGTTATTTTCACGAATAAAACAAAAACTACGCATCCTATCGAAACATGATTCACAACAAATTTGTACCTCCTCCTTGAATAAACAAATTTTGTTTATGTCATTTTTTTCGTAGCTCGTGTTATTCGTCTACGAATTTGATTTTTCTATTTTCAATGCTGCTTTTTACGAATAAAACAAAAACTACGCGTCATATCAAAAAGTGAGTCATTAAAAATTTGTAAATCTTTTTTAGGTGCTGTTATAAAAATATTATGGGGTGTTCAAAAAGGAACGTTTTTCTCCTCTTGACTTTTTTTCATATCGTGCATTTTTCGGCCTAAAATGTTCATTTTCGTTTGTTTTTTGGAATTTTGAAAATGCTATAACTCCAGTAATTTTTTTTTTTATCACGAAAAGTCATTAGGATATTTTGTTCGTCATTTTGTGTACTACTAATAACCGTACATATAATTTTCAAATCTTCAAAAAAAGTGGTCTCAAAAATTTTCAAAATGTGCTCACTTTTTGAATTTTTACCCAAAATAGCTGGTTAACGAACTCGTTCTTTCTTTTTAGGCCATAAAAAAAGTGTGCCAAAGCTTAATCAAATCTGATCATTTTTTCGAAAGTTATCGTGGCTACAGACAGACAGACAGACTACAGAGAGACACCTTGGTAAAAATCGTTTTTTCTGACTCAGGAGGTCTCAAAACGTGGAGATTTGATGAAAACCGACTATGTGAAATTTTACATAAAACCAACACCTTCTCATTAGAATGAGAATGTAATAAATTTAATATTTATAATGATTTATAAAATCCTCATGCTATCTAGTGAGTCTAGTCGTTTAGGCGCATTCCATAAACTACGCTAAGAATAAATTAATAGAACCTAATAAGAAAATTCAACTACTTTTCGTTGAAAAGTCTACTATTATATTTTTGGTCCAGAATTCATCCCGATTGGTTTAAAATTCCAGTATTTTGGTTGAAAATTTTATTATTTTGTTGAAAATGTAGCTATTTTGTTAATAAGTCATCATTTTTAGTGAAAAATTCAGCCCCTTGGTTGAAAGTTGAACTACTTTATTAACAAATCATTTTTTTGGTTGAAGAATCATCTCCTTGGGTAAAAATATATTTATTCGATTTTCAGCAAATGAATCTTCTTGGTTAAAAAATCATCTTTTGGGTTGAATGTTGATATTTCAAATTAAAAAATTATATTTTCTAGTTAAAAATACATGTATATTGTTGAAAATGAATCTTCTTGGTCAAAAAATAATCTTCCTGGTTAAAAATTCATCCTTTTTGGTTGAAATGCAACTGTTTGGTTGTAAATTAATCTTTTTTGGTGAAGGATTCAACTATTTTGTTGCAAAATGCTCCTTCTTGCTTGAATTCAACTGCTTTTCTTTTCAAATTAAAATCTTTTTTTGTTGAAATATCAACTAATATCTGTTTTATTGCCAAAATGCATATTTTCTAGTTGAAAAGTCAACTACATGGCTCAACGTTAAATTGCTTTCTAAAAAATTCTTTTATTTTTTTGGTTCATGATTCATCATTTTCGTTGAAAATTCATATTTTTGAATCGAAAATTCAACTATTTTGTAGAAAGTTCGTTTTTTTTTGGTTAAACACTGAACTATTTTAATGAAAATTTAACTATCTGGTATACAATTTTTTTGTTAATAAATCATATTTTGGGGTTAAAAAATCAACTTCTTTGTAGATTCAACTACTTCGTTGAAAGTTGAACTACTTTGTTAAAAATTCATTTCTTAAAAGATACGCCTCTTTGATTGAAAATTTAACGTTTTTTTTTTAATTCGATTTTTTGAATAATTTTTTCATCTAAAAATTTTACTATTCCATTTTTAATTGCAAATTGATCCTTTATAAGTTGAATATTCAACTATTTGGTAGAAAATGCATA
Organism: Andricus curvator; assembly: GCA_932195095.1. Classification (NCBI taxonomy): domain Eukaryota; kingdom Metazoa; phylum Arthropoda; class Insecta; order Hymenoptera; family Cynipidae; genus Andricus; species Andricus curvator. Next base: position 339,655 of record CAKNYM010051394.1, on the reverse strand, counting down.
TATTTGCTTGAAGATTCAACTATTTTGTTAAAATTTTTTTTTTACATCCTCATTCTAATGAGAAGGTATTCAAATTTTGATCGGACAAAAAAATAATGAAAAATCTGCCCGCGTCGCGGGCACATTCTCATGGCGCGCTTCGCGCGCGGCTCGCAAGTTTGAGCGCGCCTAGGGCGCGCGACTGTTGGATCTCGCGCTTCGCGCTCGATTATGTATTCACCTCTCGCTACGCGCTCGGGCGTATTTACATCGCGCTTTACGCTCGGCTCCTCTAGATTTTTGAACTTCGTGTTCGACTTCGATGAAAAGAAAAAGTTTGTTTGCAAATATTATAAAATTATCAAAACCTCTACATATTAAGTGATTGTTAAATTTGTTTTTATTTTATACTGAAAAGGAACTTTATTTACTCAAGGTTCTATCGACCTTAAGGAACACATTCTAATCCAGACACTCACGCTTCGCGCTCGATATTTGATTTGAAAATCACTTGAACCGTATGATAGAAACGAAAAAGTTTGAGCGCACTTACGGCGTGCGATTTGGTAAATACACTGAACGCGCACTTTGTGCTTCGTGTTATATGTTCTTCATATACACATTACTAAATTTGTATTTGATTTCAAATGAAAAGTAATGATATAATTCAGGCGACAAATTTTATTAGTTAACATTTTATTTTAGCTTGTGCCGTTTATCAAAAAAGTTAATTTTTTCATTTTCAATATGTTCTTACCACAAAAATTGATTACGGGTTTGTAAGTCTTTTTTGAATGCACAATTTGTGTTCATTTATATGTTTTCGTACCTTGCATTGTTCTTTCAAAAATTTGATTTTTTTTACTGTCAATGTTATTTTCACGAATAAAAAAAAACCACGCATCCTATCGAAACGTGAGTCACAATAAATTTGTACCTCTTCCTTGTATGAACAAATATTGTTTCGGTCATTTTTCGTAGCTGGTAATATTCATCTGAAAATTTGATTTTTCCATTTTCAATGCTGTTTTTTACGAATAAAACAAAAATTACGCGTCATATCAAAAGGTGAATGATAAGAAATTTGTAGATATTTTTTAGGTGCACAATTTTGGTGAGATGATCTTTTCTGGTATCTTGCATAGTTTGACAGCAAAATGGCTTTTTTGATTTTTCATTAATTTTTTGTGCGATCAAAATTTGAATTTTTTATTTTTCAAAAAATTCAAAAAGTTGTTATGAAAATATTCTAGGGTGTTCAGGAATCAACGTTTTTCTCCTCTTGACTTTTTTCATATCGTGCGTTTTTCGGCTTAAAATTATCATTTTCGTTTGTTTTTTGGAATTTTGAAAATGCTATAACTCCAGTAATTTTTTTTTTATCACGAAAAGTCATGAGAATCTTTTATTCGTAATTTTGCGTACTACTAATAACCGTACATAGAATTTTCAAATCTTCAAAAAAAGTGGTCTCAAAAATTTTCAAAATGTGCTCACTTTTTGTATTTTCATCCAAAATAGCTGGTTAACGAACTCGTTCTCTATTTTTCGGCCATAAAAAAGTGTGCCAAAGCTCAATCAAATCTGATCATTTTTTCGAAAGTTATCGTGGCTACAGACAGACAGACAGACAGACTACAGACTACAGACTACAGACAGACAGACACCTTCGTAAAAATCGTTTTTTCTAGCTCAGGGGGTCTCAAAACGTGGAGATTTGATGAAAACCGACTAGGGGAGACCTCCCTACAGTGGATAGCTTCCTACAGTGGATATTCGTAAATAAAAGCGAAATGCCTAAAGTAAACCTAATTTGCGCATTTGGTATGATTCAAGTTTATAAAAATGCATCATAAGACGGAATTTCATGTTATACTTAATTATAATAAAAGAAAAAAGTATAAAAAACTATTTTTGACATGATCAAGAAACTTTGTCCTCAACTTTAGTAATTTTTTCCAAGTATTTACAAATTTTCAGAGTGATTTTGTTTATTAATATATGGTCTTTGGTCATTAAACTATAATATTGTTTACCCTAGAATCTTCCGTTCTATGTGAGAAAATTATTATAAATATATTCTTTGAGGCTCTCATTTTCCTACTATGGATACCAGCGTTATCCCTACAGTGGATTTTCAGTGAAAAGTTTTAGAGATTTACACTCATAGGTTGGTACTAAAATAGCAGAAGATAGAATCAGCTGATACTTTGAACATAGGTATAGTATATACCTAGCTGCAGCGTAATATAATTGAATGTTTATCACAAATATAATATAATAGATTTAATAGTGCAATCATTTCTGAAAGGCAGGTGCTCGAAATTATTATTATTTAAATCGCGTGTAGTGTTGAAAATTTTAACAGAAACTTAACCTACAAATTAGTGGAATTTTATATATTGAGCAATTTTAAATTTCCCGCAAGTAGACATAACCTCACCATGCACAATTTCTATATAGGTATTTTCTAGGTACTTTTGACACGGCACGATTGGTGGCAATCCTAACCTCACCTGACCTATCCACTGAAAGGCGTGTTGTGAAATATGAGCGAAATAACTGACATTATATTTTTGCTAATTTTATCCAAAATCGAAATTATATCACTTTTTTGTTTGTTCTGATAGTAGCGTCGGTATAAAATATAATTTAGGGGTACGCATAGAAACATCTTTCTATTCTGATTCGCGGTGTAGAATCGAATGTCCACTGTAGGGCGAACCTGCCAACACTGGATAAAATTTTACCACCTCAAAATAATATCAATAACTTTTTATTTGCTAACGAATTGATTTTTACTGATATCTCATCATATGGGTGAATATATCAGCTTCATTTGTGTCATAACAGCTCTTCAAAATATATCCTATTTTGTGTTTACTGAAATCTACCAATTTTTGCTATCCACTGTAGGGAGGTCTCCCCTATGTCAAATTTTACATAAAACCAACACCTTCTCATTAGAATGAGAATGTAAAAAATCAAAAATTTCATTTTGCTGTCAAACTATGCAAGATACGAGAAAAGACTATTCAACCAAAATTGTGCACCTAAAAAAGATCTACAAATTTCTAATGACTCACTTTTTGATATGACGCGTAGTTTTTGTTTTATTCGTAAAAAACAGCATTGAAAATAGAAAAATCAAATTTGTAGACGAATAACAGGAGCTACGAAAAAATGACATAAACAAAATTTGTTCATCCAAGAAAGAGGTACAAATTTGTTGTGAATCATGTTTCGATAGGATGCGTAGTTTTTGTTTTATTCGTAAAAATAATATTGACAGTAAAAAAAATCAAATTTTTGAAAAAACAATGCAAGGTACGAAAACAGATAAATGAACAAAAATTGTGCATTAAAAAAAGGTTTACAAACTTGTAATCAATTTTTGTTGTAAGAATATATTCAAAATGAACAAAATTAACTTTTTTGAAAAACGGCACAAGCTAAAATAAAATTTTAACTGATAAAATTTGTCGCCTAAATTATATAATTATTTTTCATTTGAAATCAAATACAAATTTAGTAATTTGTATATGAAGAACATATAACACGAAGCACAAAGTGCGCGCTCAGTGTATTTACCAAATCGCGCGTCTTAAGTGCGCTCAAACTTTTTTGTTTCTATCATACGGTGCACAGAACCGAGCGTGGAACGCAAGGTTCAAATGATTTTCAAATCAAATATCGAGCGCGAAGCGCGAGTGTCTGGATGAGAATGTGTTCCTCAAGCTCGATAGAACCTTGAGTAAATAAAGTCCCTTTTCAGTCTAAAAGAAAAACAAATTTAACAATCACTTAATATGTAGAGGTTTTGATAATTTCATAAGATTTGCAAACAAACTTTTTCTTTTCATCGAAGTCGAACACGAAGTTCAGAAATCTAGAGGAGCCGAGCGTAAAGCGCGATGTAAATACGCCCGAGCGCGTAGCGCGACGTGAATATATAATCGAGCGCGAAGCGCGCGATGAGAATGTGCCCGCGAGGCGGGCAGATTTTTTTTTCATTTGCTACGACTGGTAGAAAATTCATCTTTCTTGGTTGAAAATGAACTTTTTTGTTGAAAATTCAACTTTTCGGAATAAAAATTCAACTATCTTCTACAAAATGAGTTTTTTCGTTTAATTCGACTAGTTAGAAATGTTTCTCTTGGTACAAAATTCATCTTTTATGGTAGAAAAGTCATCTTTCTTCAATAAAAATGAACTTTTTTGTTGGAAACTCAACTTTTCGGGTCAAAAATTAAACTGTCTTCTAAAAAATTCGTCTTTTGGCTTCAAAATACAACAATTTTATTAACGTCATCTTTTTTGGTAAAAAATGCAACTGTTTTGTTAAAAATTCATCATTTGGGTTGAAGATTCCTCTTTTATGGTAGAAAAATCATCTTTTTTAGCTAAAAATGATTTTTGTTTTGTTAAAAATTTAACTGTCTTCGAAAAAATTCGTATTTTTAGCTTAAAAACTAAAATATTTAGTTAAAAATTAATTTTTTTGTTGAAATTCGTCTTTTTGTGTTGAAAATTCATCTATTTTGGTATAGAATCTATTTTCGTGGAAAATCACCCCATTTCATATATTTTGTGAAAATGTTGGGCTACATTACTTTTCCTGGGGGGGGGGGGAGGTGTAATTGCAAAATGTCATATTGAACGCCTTGTTAGTCAATTTGATAATTTTCGATTTCTACATTCAAAATTTTGTAATTTTAAACGTACAAGATTGTCTGGTTGTTTAAATTTTTGAAATCGTAGACTATAAAATTGAAAGATTTGGTAGTTGCAGAATTTTTTATTTAAAGGATTTGTAATTAAACAATTTTGAACTAAATACAACCAGATTAAATTCAAAGCAATGAAAAGTCAAGCCAATAATTTTTAAAATTCAAGCCTTAAAAATGAGAAGATTTTAGAACTAGGCATTGAAAATTGAATAATTTATTTTGAAAATGTCCCAAAAAATTGATTATTTCAAATTTTTTATTTATTTTTTATTTTCAATCGATTTTGAAAAATAAGTCATTTAAAATTAAAAATGTTCAAAAATCAATAATAATTCTGAATGAAGTGTTAAAAATGTAACGATTTAAAATGATAACTTTACACATTTTTTGTTTAAAATCAAAAAAGATAAAATCTAAATTATCTGAAATTGCTACCTCAGTAATTGAATAATTTCTTCAATTTGGAATAGCTACAATTTTAGAGTTCTGAATTTTCGTGTTGAACGCTAAATTTTCAATTATTCCTTTTCATAAGTTTTAATTTTGGAATTAAAATTGAAATGTTTAAACTTTGAAAATTATAATTATATTATAATTATATAATAATCATTTTATAATTATATAATAATTATTGTATAATTATTATTTACTTAAGACAATTGAAAATTTTAAATACTTGAGTATAAAAAAGTTTCAATATCACAATTCTTAGTGGCTAAACATTTTTTCAGTTCATTTTTTACGTTCTGTAGTAGAATATTTTTAAAATTTTCAATTATAAGTCCAGGCGAGTTTCGATAATATATTTATCTCGCGCTCGATAATGTATTTACCTCACGCTCGGCCTTTGTATTTCCCCTACATTCGTACACAAACTTTTTGAAACTAAAGGTCAAAGCATCGACAACTGTAATTTGGTGATTGTGAATTCTCTTTTTTTAAAGCTCCTTTGGCCTTAACGGACACATTGTCATCACGTATCTCGTGCTTCACACTCGATTTTGTCCAAAATGCGATCTTTTCTGTATTATGTTCAACGCTATCATATCAAGTATACAGGGTGTTTTTTTTAACTTGAGACAACGAAATATCTCAAAAAATACGCATCCTACGGAAAAAATGTCTGGAATAAAAACTTTTTATTTTCGAGGGAGAAAAAAGATTTGCTAAAATTTACCCCACCCCCACCCCCACAGGAGGCAGGGGTGGGGGTAACTTTGTAATTTCAAATGGCAACCCCAATTTTTTATCACAGATTCAGATTCTCCTTTACGAAATACGTAAGTTTTATTCGGAAAATTTGTTTCGATTCGCGATAGATGGCGCTGCAATTGCGAAAAATGAAATTGTTGACACTACTTTTAGCTCTACCCAGGAATAACGACGCGGACGTAGTAGTTGTCTGTTCCCTTCGGGGTGCTTACTTTCTGTGAGTCCCTTTGCCTCTCACCATCCACAGGGATGCTTGATTTCGATTAATTATTTTACAATAAGTGCTCAAAATGGTGTCCTCGCACTTCGATGCACTTGTTAATCCGAGCTTTGAAAGATTCCACACAACTGCGAATTGTGTCTGGTGATATTTGTGCACAAGCAGACCTGATTCGCTCGATCATGTTATCACGAGTTGTGGGCACTTCTTGATACACGCGATTCTTTAGATAACCCCACAAATAGAAATCCGGCGCGGTAAGATCTGGCGATCTGGCAGGCGAATTTACTGGACCTCCTCTACCGATCCATCGTCCATTGAATTCGCGATTGAGTACTTCCCTCGCGATTGCCGCATAATGTGCTGGACAACCGTCATGTTGAAACCACATGTTGTGTCGCACTTCCAAGCTTAGATCTTCCAGCAATATTGGAAGTTGATTTTCTAAAAAGTTACGATATTTTTCACCGTTCAAATTTCCATCAATAAAATACGGACCGATAAGTTGATCTCCAATTATTCCACACCAAACGTTCACGGACCATGGACGCTGATGCTCAACTTCACGCAACCAATGTGGATTTTCTACACTCCAATAATGCATGTTGTGCCGATTAACGTTACCATGGTTTGTGAAAGACGACTCGTCTGTGAAGAGTACTAGAAAAAAGAAATTCGGGTTTCCTTGTATCTGCTGAACCGCCCATTGACAAAATGTCACTCGGTTCTGAAAATCATTGCCATGAAGTTCTTGATGCAGTGAAATATGATACGGATGATAATTATTACGTTTTAATACCTTCCAAACACTGGATAGAGACATTCCGGAATCGCGGCTTAGTTTTCGAGTACTAACATGAGGGTCATGAGTGACTGCAGCTAAAATTGCAATTTCATTATCAACTCCAGTTACTGTTACTTGACGTTTCCTTTTTTTCGGTTGTACACTTCCGTCAGTGATGAAGGTTCGGACAACCCGGTAAAAAGAAGCGCGTGAAGGAACACTTTCTGGAAAGCGTTGAGCATAAAGCGTGAGAGCATCATTGATATTCCTGCCACTTTCTCCATAAATGAGAATCATTTCAATCTTCTGTTGCTGAGATAGAATTTCCATTGTAAAAGTAATGAAGTAAGTAATGAGGAAATACAACGACACCCAAACCAACTCAAACGAACGTGACCAACAACAATAACCCAAACAAAAGCAACCAATACACCCAAATCAAATGAACACAATCAACCTTCCTAATGAATAAACGTTAAAGGTGTTCGCACAAGAAAATCCTTTGCAGTGCGCTGGAGACGTCTCACGGACGTGCCGTCCGCGTACAAACTCATAACGCCAACCAATCGCGAGCAACCTGTCGTGCTGCTGCCTTCCGAGCGGTGACGCACGCAAGTACCTCGCTACTTAAACTAGTTCGCAACGCACTTCAGTAAGTGCTGCCACGAACCGTAGCAGCACGGCAGGTTGCACGTGATTGGTTGGCGTCATGTGTTCGTGCGCGGACGGCACGTTCGTGAGACTTTACCAGCCCACTGCAACGGATTTTCTTGTGCGAACACCTTAAGCACGGACAGACGCGGTTATCGCTCGGCCGGAATGACGTCGAGGATTGTAGACAGTGGAGACTCGATGATATGTAATGTCTACAACCAAAATCGACTGTCGTCAACCAACTGCATTCGGGAATGTTTTTCGACAGTTTTATCACTTTTACTGTCCCGTTGCCAAAAGTTCAAGCACCCCGATGGATGGTGAGAGGCAAGAGGACTCACCGAAATTAAGCACCCCGAAGGGAATAGACAATTACTACGTCCGCGTCATTATTCCTGGGTAGAGCTAAAAGTAGTGTCAACAATTTCATTTTTCGCAATTGCAGCGCCATCTATCGCGAATCGAAACAAATTTTCTGAATAAAACTTACGTATTTCGTAAAGGAGAATCTGAATCTGCGATAAAAAATTGGGGTTGCCATTTGAAATTACAAAGTTACCCCCACCCCTGCCTCCTGTGGGGGTGGGGGTGGGGTAAATTTTAGCAAATACTTTTTCCCCCTCGAAAATAAAAAGTTTTTATTCCAGACATTTTTTCCGTAGGATGCGTATTTTTTGAGATATTTCGTTGTCTCAAGTTAAAAAAAACACCCTGTATATAACATTTATTTCTGTACCTCGGCTTGGGATTATTATTATCATTATTATACCATTAAGCCATTTCCCTTTCGGGATAGGCGTGACTTGCTCGGTGAGGAAGGGAATAATGTGAGTTAGGGGGTATAGATTTTTTAGATTGATCTAGAATTCTCGTGTTATTTATTTAAATGACACGTTTCTTCCGCAACACTGCTCCGACCCAGGTTGCTGATCAATCTCTCTAGCGATCACCCCAAGTGAAGAGCCTCACAAAATTGTTATGTGTGGTTCCCCACTTGGGCCCATTAGTATCCAAGGTCTTTGTTTAAGGCGTCATTCACTCGATTGCCACTCTGTTCACAAACTATTTGTCGCCACACTTTTCTGTCCTGGCATACTACTCTAGCTTCCTTCACGTCCATGCATTTTTTCATGCAAGCTTCCCTGCAAGAAACGTAAAATTCAAAAGTATTGTTTCGCATTCACGATTTGTTTCCGTGAAGTCTGTTATGTGTCAGTTTCGCATTGGAGGTTAGCCGAAAACGTTTAAATGCGATACTTCTTATATAACATTAAATTCCTGAATGCGTTTGAATATGAAAGATAAAAATTTTTGCACGCAATGCTTTTTAATGCGAAACTTCACATTCGTTTTAATGCTTTCTAATGCGACCGAATGAGAGAAAATTTCAGAGCGAAATGAAAACTTTTTAAATCGATAGAGTTCGCATTACTTTGAATCCTTTTGAAAGCGAAAGAATGAGACACATTTTTTGAGCGAGGTAAAAACTTTTCAATGCGAAAGTTCGCATATGTTTAAATACTTTTGAATACGATAGAATGAGGCGAAATTTTGTATCGAGTGAAAACTTTTTAATGCGAGAGTTCGTACTGGTTTGAATACTTTTCAATACGAATTAATGATGGAAATGTTTCGGTTGAGTGAAAACTTTTTAATACGAAAGTTCGCATTAGTTTTAATGATTTTAAATGCGATCGAATGAGAAGAATGTTGTGCGTGAATTTAAAACTTTTTAATGCAAAATGTCGCATTGGTTTAAATTTTGCAAATTCCAAAAGTTATTGGAATACTTTTGAATGCGTAACCGCGGATTAAAATTTTATTCCATATTTTATAAAGTGTTTATTTATTTATTAATATTTATATATTTATTTTACATTATTTAAAAAAAGTTTTACAATAAACAGGAACCGCTTGATTACTTTTATACTTTTAAATGCAGAAGATTCACAACTGCCATCTCGCATTCGGCGTCTTGAAGTTTAATGCGAACCAATACTTTGTAATGCGAATCATCGACACTGCCGTTTCGCATTCAGCGTGATGAAGGGTAATGCGAACCAGTACGAACTAATACTTTTAAAATCTTTTTTTCGGAACAGAAAACAGAATTGAATCGCATTCAAAATGTCGATACATTTTAATACTTTTCAATACGACGTTTTTTGCAGGGTTCTATGGCTTCTTATGTGTCTTCGGATTAATGTCTCATTCACAGATTCTAACCATTCTTTCGGCAGTCTACCTCTGGGCATTCTGCCATTTACTTTACCTTTATACACTAGTTTGGTCAGTCGTTCATCTTTCATTCTTTCAAGATTTCCGAACCATCTTAACTGATTTTTTCCCATATGTCACCCAGTGGGCACGAAATTTAAGAACGTAATTGGAACGTTCTAAAAACGTTCCTTGGACGTACAAGTCAAAAGACGTTATTTGAACGTTTTAAAAACTGTCCTAAGTCAGACCAAATAATGTTCTGAAAACGTTTCATGTTCCGAATACGTCCTTAAAACGTCTCTGGAACCTTGTACGTTTAAGGAACGTTATTCGGACTGTCTTAGGACGTTTTTGAGCCGTTCTAATAACGTTCTTTAACGTTTGTGCCCACTGGGCAACTAGTGTCTCTCCTGTACCACATTCCTTAAGGATTATCTCGTTTCGGACTTTTTCCATAAGTGTTTTCCCGCATATTGTGCGCAGAGATTTCATGCCAATCGCGTTGATTTTACTCTTGTCCTTTTCTTGACAGGTCCATGTCTCGCTAACGTATAGTACAGTCGGTACGAATATAGAATTATGTATGGCCATTTTAGGTTTTTTTTATATGTTTTTATTTCTGAGAATGGAGCCTGCTCTACCGATAACATTCTTACCCTCATTTATGCGTCTATCTAACTCCCCATCTATTTTTCCGTCGCTAGTGAATAGGCTACCCAGATATACGTACTTGTCAACCACCGTCGTGCGGTGGAGAGTCTAGTTGTAACGTCAGTCCCACCAAAACTTCTGTAACTAAATTGAACGCTTAATGTATTTTGACGTTGTTTAATTTACGGCGTAGAACGAGTATACCCCCCCCCCCCCTCCCGACACGAAAAATAGTTCAATTTCAAAAATTTATAATTTGAAATTTCATTGACCTCTAACAATAATAGTAATGACTTATCTTAATATTTCACTGGGATTCCGCCTTTGTCTTCAAAGCTCTTGCTTAATTTTTGAGTGGTAATTTAGAAAAAAAAAGAATTAATTAGTGCGTTTACGGAAAAATAATTGAAAAATAATCGCGCAAAAATATACCGGTTTACTGGGCAGTTAGTATTTTATTTTCCGAAAGTGAGAAATTCGAAACTCTTTAAAATTCTTCAAGTCCCTTCAACCACTGCACTAATTTGAAAATTCGTTAAAATCATTCCAAATACCTTAGAGATTTGAAAATTCTCTCAAATTAAGAAATATCTTAATATACTTGAAATTTTTCTGAAATACTGTGAAATCCCTCATAAAGTATCATAAAATGCCGTTCAAATTTCATGAAAATTTAACGGATAAAGTGTTTTAACGTAGTTTAATTTTTTCAATGTTATTTTTTACGACTGTAAACCAAAAATACGCATCCTAGTTTAAAGGGGTTCTGAGAAAATGTGTAGATACAATTTAGGCGAAAAATTTTGTTGAATGAACAGTTATTGTAACTTGTGTCGTTTTTCCAAAAAGTTCATTTTTTTTACGATTAAAAGAAAATCTACTCGTCTTATCAAAAAATTAATAATAACAAATTTGTAGATTTTTTTTGGGTAAACATCTTTCATATATTAACTTTGTTTTCGTACTTTGTGTCATTTAAAAAAAAATTTGTTTTAATGATATTTTTTATATATTATTGATATTTTTTACGCTTAAAACAAACGCTGCGCGTTGAATCCAAAAGTGATCAATGACAAATTTATAGCTCTTTTTTGGGATAACAACTTTTGTCTAATTTTTTTTTCTTAGGTTGTGTTGTTTTCTCAGAAAATTTTTATTTTTAATGTTGTTTTTTATGTTGTTTTCGATTTTTCATTATTTTTTGGGCGGTCAAAATTTGAATTTTTGATTTAAAAAAAAAATCAAAAAGTTGTTGTGATGATCTTGTAGGGCTTCCAAGAAGGAACATTTTTCTTTTATTGACTTTTTTTCATATCGTGCGTTATTTGGCTTTAAATTTTCATTTTCTTTTGTTTTTTTGAATTTTGTAAGTGATATAACACTGGTAATTTTCCTTTTATAAAAAAAGTCATAAGGAGGAATTGTTCGTATTTTTGAGCACTATGAATAAACGTACTGAGAATTTTTTAATCTTGAAAAAAGGTCTCCAAATTTTTGAAAATGCTTTAACTTTTTGAATTGTTATCCAAAATGGATGGCTAACGGACTTGTCCTTTAGTTTAGGACTCTTGAAGAGTATACCAAAGGCCAATCTAATCTGTCAATTCTTTCGAAAGTTATCGTGCTAACAGACTAAAAATCTACAGGCACACAAACACATATACAGGCAGACACACATACAGACAGACACATTCGCGAAAACATGTTTTTCGGGTTCAGGGGGTCTCAAAACGTGGACATTTGACAAAAATATTCTCTGATGAGAATGTCAAAAGACGTGTCTACGCGTACCGAAAAAATCCAGCTAGACTCCAGCTATACGTATCAAAATTTCGGTACAAATAGCCCCTTTTCCAGCTCCCCTTATTCGTACCGAAAAAATCTGGGTACTTGTACCAAAATTTCGGTACACGTAGACGCGGCCTATAAAAAATAGTGTTTTTGAAAAACAGTAGCAAAATAGTGGTGTTTTGAATTTCTAAAAGATGTTATTATGTAAATTCTAAGCCTAATTTACAGAAGTGCTATTTTAATATTTTGTTATCATTCACAGAAAAAAACTAGAGATTCAATTATGCTTCAGGTCATTTTCTTACAAACTCATTTTAAACTTCAGTTATTGTCGCTCCCTTGATCAAGGTAAAAACTGAAAAACAATTGAATTGCTTTCAATATTCGGATTGCTCAATATAAACCCATTATGGTTCAGTTTTCTTTCTTGGGAATCCCCAAGTGACGTTAAGCTGATTTATCAATCGTTTCACATGAGGGTCCGATCAATAATCTGAATTCAGAGGGAATTCGTGAAAATCCCCACAAGAGTAAAAGAGATAGAGGGCAGTATATTCCGGGTTTTCCGCCTGCATGCAGAGGAGCGTCACCGTATCCTAAACATTGCCATACGCATACGGTGACTCGTTGGGAGAAACGCGTATCCCGTTTAAAACGAGGTTTAGAAAGAGAAAGGATGATAAAAGCTCTTTTTGTCGATGCTGATTAGTGGGAAACGTCGATCTGAATCTCCGATCAATGTTCTACAGTGGAGTTCTACCAATGGAGCTTCGGTAGAAAGAGATAGGTGGCCATGCACTATCCTCTTTTCTCATTTTAATGCTCTACGCGTTTCTCCCACTGCGACAATGTCAGTCGGCGGTCCATTTCTTTATGTCGATGGTATATATATAATGTGAATCATTCCTCTTTATCATTTTCAAGAAAGTCTAGTAAGAAAGAAGTTGATTTTTCAAACCTAAAAATACTATGGCTTCAGTAAAGTTTATTACTTTTTTATTATTGTGCAGTGTATATACTATTTATAAGTGCCAAGGTTATCAAATTGGCGGTTGGGATACTCAGGAAGAGGCAGACTGTAAGTTTCCTTTTCTATAATATTCAAAAAAAAATTCCAGTAAATATTTTTTCCAATTGTTATGTAACAAAATGGTAACATTGTTTTACAACTGTTGTTACATTCGTGTGACAGAACTGCTTTGTAACAAAAAGGTAACAGTGTTACAAAATATTGTTTCTACAACTGAGATAATTGTTCTAAAACTGTGAATATGAAATGTTCGGTAATAATTGTTGTGGAACTGTTCCAGAACGAGTGCGTCACAGTCATTATATAACATTTATTCAAATATGTTCGGTAACTGTACGGTAACGGTGTTACGTAAAATTGATAAAATACTGTTAAAACTGAGTTCTCTAAAAACTCAAGAAAAGCGAGTAGGAAAACTCATGTAACTGTTCTAGAACATCAATGTCACGGACATTCGGCAACACTTGTTACACTAGTGTTCTAGACTGGTTCCATGACGGTGTATTGTAAGTAACCGAAGAAAATGTAATTTTGACAAAATAGTGACTAGGACATTTTTTGTGGCTGAGCTGTTTTTCATTCGAATATTATCAGTATAGAATTTTTTTTCTTTATATAACACTGTTCTTTATCGATTACATAATAGTTAAAAGTTTATTATTGGACAACTGTTATTGTATAGCTGTTACACATTTGTTACAGAAGTTGTGTGACAGCGTTCTAGAGTTGTTATAGAATACGTGTGGAACAGTTCCAGAACAATTTTGAATTGTTTCTTGAATTCCAGAGCTACAATTTTCTGGGATAAATAACTGGCACTCATAATAGCAAATCAGTGTTGTTACAATTCCCTACACTTTTTATCAATTGTTTAAAGAAATCACCGAAAACTACTATTTAAATTTTAATATAATAATAACCATCTTTTTCCAGACTATTGCCTTAAAAAAGAATCAGTATATGGACAAACTGCCTACAGTTGTAGTCAGAGATCTGGAGATAAAGTCTCTTCGATTGAGGAAGCTCGAAGTAAGTAATGAATTTCATAATGAGTTTATTTACAATCCCTAAGTTATAGCATAGGTCGAAAATAAATTTCTTTAGATCGAAATAAAACATCACATACAAAAGTTAAAATTTATACTCAAAATCACTACAATATTTAAAAAAGGTTGTTTGTGATTATTATAGCCTTAGGATGTGCAGTAGAGATCTACGATATATACATACTCGTATATGACTGCGCTATATATATGTCTCAGATTGGCAAGGCTATTCAGTACATTTACACGTAGTCCGGGGAAATAGACTTTTTTCAGAATTTTTTTTCATAATCAGATCAGTAAAGGTATTAGAAATCAATATTATAAAAGTTCCCCATCGACCCCCTAGTCTCGAAAAACATCCCATAGACGGGTATTAGCGCTAGTTTTTGGCTGTTATTTACGAAAGGGTGCATCCGAGATTAAAAATGAATACAAGTGAAAATATTTAAAATTAAATTTGCAACAAAAAAGGTTCCATACACTTTTTCTGTACAGACCATAGGTCATGTGCAATCAGCTCCAGGAGTGGGGGAGGGCAGTTTAGGCGAAACCCAGCTAACCTGTTACCATCCTGAAAGGTTCCTGAATGATCACATGTTATCAGAGGAATTGTTACTTGTATCTCAGTCTCCTAGCAGGTAACGGCATAATCGCCGTAGTTTACTAGGGAGGCTTGTTTGCAACCGTTCCCTGTCAGACTAGTAACATGGCGGTAACAGCCGGCAGCGATCTTCATTTATACATATACATTTTGGGTCTAACCTCTATAATGTAATTTCTTTTTCGTAAGGGTTCAGCTGATAAATATCTGTTTTTTTTATAAAAGCTTTGTTCACATATTATCTCCCTTTTCTGGAACTTATTTATCGTTTAATTATGTTCCTTTCCAACATTTTTGCAAAAATATTCATAATTATAATTCCGAAACGATGTATATTTTGAGGTTAAGCTGCCATTGCACGTTGCGTTTCCAAACATCACTTTGTTACAAGCATGTGATTACAATGGCGAGATAATGTTACCTGCTTCGCTTGTAATTTGTTACTACTTTGAGTGGGAAATATATTGTCACTGGGTGACCAGCATGGAAGTCACCAGTGACTGGTTTTTTTAATCTTGTTACAATTATGTGACTATTCGGACTAGTAACTGTGTTAGCTGGGAATCTACTCTGATTTTGATTCTTTATCAACCCTTTTTCTCAGTATTTTTTATTTTTGTTCTGAACAGTTGCTGAAATAAAAAGTCACAAATAAATATATATATCTCATTTTAATAGATCCATAACTTCTTTTTTACTTTTATACCCTTTGGGCTTGGCTATAATACTTAACAAAAAAATGTTGATACAGTGATTCTTTATACAAATGGCTACTTTTGTTTATGTCTAATTCATTTTTAAGTAAAGCACCCCGTGTGGTAAAATTACATGGCTGTCTGGTGTCAAGTCTGGCCCTGGTTTGGCTTTATCTAGTCCGTTTAGTCTGGAAAATCTTATCTGGTCCATGTCTGGCGCTAGTATTGTCCAGTTCTGGCTTTATCTACACCGTCTAGTCTAGAAGGTCTGGCCTGACCCAGGACTGGCCTGATCAGCTATCCCAGAACGATAAAAGTTCTAAGTTCGATCAACAAATTTTTCTTTGAGTTATTTCGAAAATGTTACAGCTACAGGGTGTCTAAAATGAAAGATACTAAGAAATTTACACTATCAAAACAAGAATTTCTTTCTTGTCACCTTGACATTGTGGTCTCCCAGGTGAAAAAGTTATATATAATTTATATATAGTGGACAAGACAATGATGTTTTTCAATAATCATATAAATTTTTCTGTGTAAAAAAATGAAAAATGTCAGTGTTTTTTCTACTATATATAAACTATATATAACTTTTTCACCTGGGTTGGTCCAGATTCGGCGCTCATTAGCTAATAGCCAAGAACAAAAAATTCTAAGTTCGGCCTAGAAGGTCTGTTCTGACCCAGGACTGGAGTTGTTCAGCTATCCAAGAACAATAAAAGTTCTAAGTTCGATCAGAAAATTTTTTTTACATATTTCGAAAAAGTTACAGGGTGTCTACTGTCTAATGGATAGAAAATAAGAAATTCACACTACCAAAACAACGCTTTTATTCTTATTATCACCTTGCCAGTTAGGTTTTTCCAAGTCATTGACAAATTAATGTAAGTCCAGCCAGCAGCTGACCGGTCTACTGCTAGTGGCTTGGAGCTAGAAAAAAAAAAAAAAAAACGTTACACTTTTTCCCAGGCTCAGGCACCGACCAGCGCTAGAAGTCTTTTCCACACGGGACTTAGCACATACAGTGAAAATAATCAAACTGCTATTCTTGTTTTTATGATTATGAAACTTTAAAAATGCAATTTTGGAAGTAATCTTTTCTATCTAAATATAATGTATCCTTATTGTATTTTACAGGCTCGTGCATCAGATATTATCAAGTGAGAAACAATCCTCGCTGGGCCTGCAGTTAAGAAGAAAGAAAATTTATTTATGAAGTATTCTCATAATTTCTAAGTTTTAATTTTAATGTAAATTTATTATTTTATAATCTGAAAGTGCATAAAATGCTGCGACAAGTAAAAACTATAAAAATATATCAATACACATTCAGCTGTTATCCATTATGCATTCATTTATACATCAGTGGAAATAATAAAACCTCTATATCATTGTTATTATAAAAAAAACTATCGTTTGTTTAATCTGCTTGAAAAAACAGATACTTGGAAAAAGTAGAGTGTGCCATGTACCTTTTGCAGAGTGAAGCGGCCTTTCATACCCATTTTTTTAATTTAGTAAATTTTAGACTTCATCACTATAGCCCATGTACTGTCCGTCCAAAAAATTCAGGCACCGCGATTTTTGTACAGATTTTCGTGAAAATCTCAGTAGAAAAAAATTCTAAAAATATAAGACAACATGCATGTTGCAGGTAAAGGTTTTGCCAATACTGATACAGAGTTTCAAAATTTTCAGATGATTAGCGATTATTTCCTGGCGAGTGAAGGGTGAAAAAGCACAATAATCAAATGCTCATTTCAGAATACTCAACTTTGAATGCTGTAGGTCACTGAAAATAAATTATGAAAATTCTGCAAAAAATATATGGGTTTCGTTGATCCTTCATGTGCACAGTGGTGAAATTTGGAGCCGAAATAATTTTTTGTAATAAGTTATTGACAAAAAAGTGGGGAGGTGTCATCTCCGGAAATAAGGAACGTAAAGAGATGATTCTTGAAGAAAATTACACATTTTTTGCTTCTGACAATGTTGTGCGTATTACCAATGAGCAAAAAGTTGCACTTGAATGTTTAAAAAAATATTTTCTTCTGGGAAAAATACAAAAGCCGTAACGATAATCGAGGCAACCGCACTCTCAGCATGGGACCTTTCTGGCGCTATTGCTACACGTGCAACACAAAGTTCTCTCACACACACACAGTTACGCAGTCCCTAAGCCCTGATGCAAAAAAGGGATACGGTTGCCTCGATTATTATAAAGCCTTTTATGCTATTAGATGATATCCATTTTATAAACTGACATCAATTTTGACCTATCTCTTACGGTTTACGCGATATTTATTAATAATAATAACAATAACGGTAACTTTTGTTTGGAACATTCCAGTAGAACGTTGCTGGAACGTTTCCAAGCGGCGGATATGTTACACGTTCCGGGAACGCTCCGTGCTATTAGGATTGTAATTGATAAACAATTCCTCATTATATAATTATAATTCCTTTCGTATTAGAGCTTAATCAAATTATCGCGAAGTATTAACAGTAACTGTTAGAAAGAATGATTCATTTGGACATTTTTTCTGAGCTCAATTTGTCATTGATTCATTTGGGAAACAATAAATTAACGACTTGCATTAGATTCCAATCTTCCTTATTCCTATACTCTCTCACGATTCGATTTATAACTATTTAAAAAAAATTATATTCCTAGATTTGAATTCGACATTTGTACTCCAACTATTCATTTAAAGAACATCGATTTGTTTATTCATCCTCCTCCTCTCGTCTCAAAATTCTCAAAAATATACCCAATTTCATATTTTATCAATAGGCACACGATTCAAAGGCGTTATTAGAAGGCTAAATAACATTCTAAAAACATTCAATATCACAAAGACGTTTTCACGACTATTTGGAACATTTGACGTTTTTAGAACGTTTTGTAGCCTGACATAGGACGTTTTTGGAACGTCCTAATGGCATATTTGACATTTGTGCCCACGCTTCATGACCATTGAGTCTCGCCATTGTCAGAATTAAAAGTGTATGAGGGGCATAATTTTGCAAGTATAAAATAGTCGATTTTTTTGAACCAGCCTAAAATATATATATATATATATATATAGCCCCCATTCGGTTTCGGTTTCGATTCCTTTGGAATAGAACCGAAGGGCCTATGACAAAGCCACCGAACGCGTCCTCGGGTTGCGGATAGAGGGTCCCTGTATCAAGCCCTGGTAAAAAAAACCGTTAGAACCCGGATAGAACCCGGTTAGAACGAGGATGCCTATGTGGGAATATACGGGAGCCTATGCGGATTCTGCTTCTGGGTTCTAAACGGGTTTTAGTCGGGTCGTACTCGGCCTGAAGAAGGGTTCTAAGGAAT
>CAKNYM010051394.1:284598-305693 GCA_932195095.1 Andricus curvator | reverse complement strand
ATACCCAAAGAATCGTTAATCTTTCTAGTTTGTGGGTATCAATCTTTGATTCGGTACGCCTGATCGTCAAAATATAAAAGTTTTAGTCAAATCTATCATAGCGTTTTTGAGAAAAAAAAAGATTTTGCTAAAGTAAGCATTTTTCCATTAAAATACATGTAAAAATCGAAACTTTGGACAAGTGTTTGTCTAAAAACTGTCCATCTTTCTAACATTTTTCTTTCGAATTTTTAGTTTGCAGGTTCGAAAATACAAGAAAATAATTTTTTTAGAATTTTTTATCATAAGGCTTTTTTCTGTACATTTGGTGCGGGGTCCTTTGAAACTAAAACTTTTTTATTAAAAAAAATGGATGTTACGAAATTAAATCAAGATTTGAGGAAATTTTCTACAATTTTGAAGTGTTTTATAAGAATTAAAGGTTTAACGTGATAAAAAAGTAGCAAAAGATGTATTAAATTATTAAAGAATTGATCAGATTTTTACAAGCTGGCAAGGTGTTTTATAAAATTTTATTAATGAATTTAAAGGAATGAAGCGAACACAAATAATGATACAAAAATATACACATTATGTTTCTAAGTACATTTATTAATAAAACATACCTCCTATTAGACCTATTACTGCAGGGCACGACGAAAATTTTCCACATTTGACCAACACTTCTCTGTTCTTTTCCTTTTCAAAGTTTTCAAGTATTTTAGATAGATTGATGCTTTGGATTAAACTAAAAGGAATGGTCTGATACGCCTTGTGTTGGTTTTCAGGACACGTTTTCTTAAATTTCACGAAAGCAAATTTCTCTCCGTCAGACATTTTTAACTGAATACGTACACTATTTTGTAAAACAAATGTAAAAACACACCCGGAAACTTTCTGTCTATGAAAATTTGCATGAAAATCCTTAAAAACGATATACACATGTGCCGGCTTCACGCAGCTTTGTTTGCCCTTGAGGCGGCTTTGTGGCTTTGTGTTCAAAACATATCGCGTGGACGTTGCCGGCCGGCAGTATACATTTCGTTCAACTAGAAATTCTACGACGCGAGGGTTTTAACAAAGCACCAACAGTTGGAGGATCTTACGTTGAACAGAGTATATAGCCGGCACGAGAAACTGATTGGTTCTTTTAAATGTCGTTAGCAGCGCGAGCGTGGCAAAATAAGTAATCATGTGAGCATATATAGTATAATGACAGTTTGCAGTGAGAAGTGACTGGCAGTGATATGAAAGAAGTAATTATTGGAGGATTAGAGATTCAAAAATATCAAACGTCGCAAATTTAGTTCATCTCACAAATTATGCCATGATTTGATACAGTGATTCTCAGTATTTATTTGGAAGGATATTAAAGTCAGTGTAACAAGTGTGGTAATAACAAAGATATATGTCTAATAATATATATCAACTGTGGTACGTATATATTAATTGAAGTCTAATAATTTTTCTCAAAAAATGTGTAATTCTTTTTTCCCTGTACGTCACGGTACCATTCATTTAAAGTATGAGTGTCATTATACTACCAGAAAATGAAATATTTTTGGCGTGAATAATGTATTTGCTGTTATAAGTTCAATATAGAACCACTTTAGACCCGTATAGACTCCCACAATGAACTTTGAAATAATTTCTTGCATTAGACAACACCTAGAACCCGTGTAGACTCAGATAGGCCCACTGATTAATTTAAGGAGATCCATATATAGAGCCACCGTAGACGCATGTAGAGTCCCACAATAAACTTTATAAAATAATTTCTGGCATTCGGCACCAGCTAGAATCCGTTTAGACCCTGGTAGGACAACCATATAAAGCCACAGTACACCCATATAAGCCTCCCATAATGAACTTCTAAATAATTAATTTATCACTTTATTATTCTTTTTTCGATATCTGCAAAGCGCTTAAACAATTTTTTTATTTCATTGACATTTTGGTTATCATTATATTAAGTAAGTCTTAGATAGGTTTATATAATATATTTGTGTATGTTTTATTGTTAATAATAAAGTAGAAGAGTTTCATATGAGAGTTAGTATGTGATTTTCTGAATGAAACATCTACTGATTCATTTTAATTTTTAGTAATGAATCCCGGAGAGTCCAAGAAAAGTGTAGGCATAAAGCAAAAATTGCCTGACTGGTAATTATATTATATAATGAGTTACGCATTTATTTTTATATGACTACCTCCATGATCACATTGTATGAGCTGTAGAATATTTGTTAATCTAAAATAACACAATTATATATTAACGTATTCAAATCGGAATGAGAATTAGTTTATAAAAATTCTGGATTTTTTAAATATGATCAACTCACGAAATGTTAAAGACTTTTCACTTACAGAAGTATTTTTCATTAAAAGCGTATATTTTCATCATTTAAATTTGGTAAATATTTCGTGTTTAGTGTATCTCAATTATTATTTCGTATCAATTTTATATTATGCTAAACATTTTGTAGAAATTTCTGATCTGATGACGGAGGATAATAGTGAAAATTTACACTCACTGTTAGAGAAGCATCTGACAAAAGAGGCTGAGAGAGAGGTATTTCATGGCCAGTCTGATAAAATCCCATGTCTTGAAAGCAACGATAGTTGTCAATCGCAACAAGCGGAATTAAAGAGGAAACTTACTTCCTCTTTATCTCCTGATAGTAAGAACAATTTTAATTATAAAAATGTAATAGATTTTGCTTCTTAATTCACTATTCTTCACGATAAAATTATGGCGAATAATTTTGTATGCTATGTACAATATGAATTACTATCAAAACTATCAGGTATCAACTTCATACGGCAAATTGATCAAAATGATAAAACGTTTTGATATCTCTATTTATGATCAACTTAATTCAAATTTCGAGATCAATTATCTGTCATAAAATTTCAACTACTCAACACATTATGAAATTATATAATCCTCTAACGTAAATGATGCTCAATAAAACCCGTTTCAAATTAAATTATTAATCAGATATGAAAAAAAATTATTCACTTAGTTCCGTTTATTTAAAATGAGTATTGAGGTTGTGGATGTTTGTTTGCAAATGTCGGTAAAGGATCGATTATCGATTCGCAGAACTTGAATTTGGCAGAAAGAAATGTTTTTCAAAAATCGACAACTGTAGGGCGTTCAGAACTGAAATTTAGCTACCCTAATAATTTTAGAAAGTCTTGTCATTCTAAGAAGTAAACCTGGTAGTCCAGGTGCTTAAAATACATGTTCCCCGAGGAAGTTGTGTTCACGATAAAAATTTAAGATTCTTCAACCGTTTTTCGAAGGTCTGGCCACTCTGAAATGTAAACCTGGTACTCTTGGTGTTCAAAATACATCTCCTCCGAGAGAAGTGCATTAAGAACTGAAATTTACTCTGGCCATTTTTCCAACGTCTCGTTCTTCTACGAAGTAAACTTGATATTACAGGTATTCAGAATACATCTTCGTGAAGGAAGGTGCCTTTAGAACTGAAATTTTATTCACACTAACCGTTTTTCCAATGTCTCGTAGTTCTAGGAAGTAAACCCGGTAAACCAGGTGTTCAAAATACATCTTCCCCTAGGGGGTTGTGTCCAGAACTGAAGTAGAAGGCACCTTAGAAGGGAAAGGGTCAAGGAAGATGTATTTTGAACACCGGAACTACCAGGTTTACTTCTTAGAATGACGTGACCTTCAAAAAACCGATCAGCGTGTTTTAAATTTCCGTTACGATTACAACTTCCCCGAGAAATATGTGTTTTAAACACCTAGACTACCGGGTTTACTTCTTACAATTACGAGACCTTCGACCCATGAGGGTGTCTTAAATTTGAGTTGAACATGTGGACTATTATTAACACCATCAATCACTTTTTTATTATTTTAGTAATTACTTCTCAAATTTATATAAAAATTTGTGTTCAGAATAAAATTTAAAAAAAAAACAGCTTCCTTTTGCGGTTTACCTTCGGAAACCCACTCTTGTCACTCTGTTTTGAATACTGATGCTAGTATGCCCTGAAGTTGTGCGCTTTAATTTTTATTGATCCTCGAAAGCGAATCATATTAAGTTGAAATCCTAGATCTAAATAGCTGCAATAATTTGATACCCTAAGTTTTAGTGTGATATTATAATTTTAATGTGTTCATAATTACAGAAAATCTCATGAAAATGAGCAGAATGGATATTACTGTCCCATCATCGTCGAAAGAAGACAAAATGAACGATTTACTGTTTTCCTCTTTAACGTCTGCTCCTTTTGCAAATGTGGAAAAGGCTCATGACACTTCTAGCGATGAAACTGATGTCGAAGAATCTACTACCGCATTTACACCTCGGTTTATAGACACAGCAACATCACCGGACGTTCCATGCAGTTCCACCTGTGGCACACCTACAAAATCTTCGTTTGATTTTCAAAAACCAACATCATCAAAAAGTGTGCCTCATGCTCCCGAAAAAAATGAAAATAAATCTAATTTAGAAAACTTTAAGGAATACCTGAAGCATCATGACGCTATTATGTTTAAAGAATCTGGTCTAAGAACTTGGGAAGTAATTGTTACTATTTTTGGACTTTCAGTAAGATTTGGTCTCAGCTATCACGCTCGAAGAGCTTTAATAGAAGCGGCGAAGATATTTGCTGGACCTGAATTCGAACACTGGGATGTCAGTGATTATTACTTATCCAAAATGTTTGATCCACCTGAAGGAGTTATTACCTATTGTTTCTATTGTGCGGTTTGTTGTAAAGAGTTGCAGCACTTTACAAACAAAAATGAAATTAAGGACAAAGAAAAAGTTTGTACTGAATGTTTACAAAACTATAAATTGTCTCTAGCAAACCGTTTTGATTACTATATTCACCTCGACGTAAAGTATCAAATTGAATCCTTACGGAGCTCTACGATACTACGAGATAGTTTATTCGACAATTTGAAAAAGATTCAGTCAACATTACGAGATGATGGCGCCATTCACGATGTCTACGATGGAATTTTATACCGTCAATTACTCAAAAAGACACTTAAAGTCAATTGTCAACTATTAACTTTTATTTTTTATACCGATGGAGCACCATTGTTTATTAGTTCTAAGTTATCGTTTTGGCCAATTTTTATAGTTATAAACGAGTTGCCTCGACACTTACGTTTCCGCTATCCTCTACTGGTAGGTCTTTGGATTGGAAAGAAGGAACCTACGGCTGACATGATGAACATGTTTTTGGAATCGTTTATGTTGCAAGTAAAGGAATTAAGTGAGGTTGGCTTTATTTTGACGAATAGTCCCGGCGAGGATATGCACTTTGTAATAAAAGCACTATTGTGCAGCGTCGATAGTGTTGCTCGACCACTTTTGCAAAATATGATGCAATTCAATGGATATTATGGTTGTCCGTGGTGCTACTGTAAGGGACAATATAAACATGGTTCTATGCGCTACCTTTTAGAGGAAAATGTATCAGCAGAAAGAACTCATGATGGATATTTAAAAGATATGAGCACAGCTATGCAAAAATGTAAGATAAACCCACAAGATATAAAATCGAAGAGTGAAACGTCTGAAAAGAAAGCGAAGTCAGTTAGTGGTGTAAAGGGATTCTCAGTGGTATCTAAGCTGAAAGACTTTGACATGATATGGTCTTTTAGTAGGGACTACTTACATGCTGACCTGATTGGCATACCAGTTCTCATGTGGTCCATATGGACTACGGACAAAAATAGTCCTATTCAATTATCAAAGGCTCAACAAGCTCAAGTTAATGAGCGTATACTTAGGATGACGCCTCCACATGAAATACACCGCCTTGCAAGGCCATTGACAGACAAAAGCAAATGGAAAGCGACGGAATGGCGTTCGTGGTTATTGTTTTATGCGATTCCTTGCTTGAAAGGATTGTTAGATGACTATGCCTTGCAACATTTCGCTTTGTTTGCAAATAGTATATATACTCTTCTTCAGAGCAATATAACTAAAGAAGAATTAATCCGAGCAGAGTATGATATTCTTCAATTCGTTGGAATCTTTGAAATACTGTATGGAGAAAATCACGTAACGTTTAATGTACACACTTTGAGACACTTAATTTCTTGTGTTCGGCATTGTGGTCCTATATGGGCAACATCCACATTTCCTTCAGAAAATGCTATATATTATATGAAGCGAAATGTTCACAGCCCTAAAGGTGTACAAGACCAAATGGCAAAGAAAAGTGTGCAGAAAATTGTATTTCGATCCTTGCTACAAGAGGTTGCGGTAAATCCTACATGCCTTGCGTTTTGTGAATCTCTTTTTACAAGAAGCGAGACAATGACAGTTCAGCGATGTGACCTTGGAGATGTTATACTTATAGGCCGTGGTAAATACCAGCCCATGTCTGACGAATTTTCGAAAACCTACGGTCCAGTTCTTACGTTCGAAAGATGCATCTTTGGAAGCATGATTGTTAATTCGATTATGTACACACGTCCAGAAAAAACGGATGATACTGTTTTTCGTTTAAAAAACGGTAAATTCGGCGAAGTGCAAAACTTAATGTTATTCGAGTCAGTGGCATGTGCTGTTGTAACGTTCTTTAAAGTGTCAAAAATAATTATGTCCAGTTCGCCTTTTGATTGTAACTTACCGCGAATAACATCTTTCTTTTCAAAAAACCTATACAAGATTGAAGAGCGCACCAATGAAGAAACTGTTCTAGTATCTGATATTGCTGAGAAATGCATTGTAATCAATATTAGCGAAGGCAACATATTCCTTTCAACGCTCCCAAATACTACAGAAATTCAGTAATAAAACTGCACGATGGTTCTTATACGTTTAGTTATATTCTAAGATTATTATAAATTAATTACATTAATATACTTACAAAAGCTTATTCGTTTCTTCTTTCCTCTTGAAGATACAATACAGACATGCACTGATATGCGCTAATATAGCATTCTAGACACACTTAAATACCGATAGTCGCGCACAAAACACACTTGGAAATAGAACCCGTTTATATCCACGTAGGACCACGGTTCCTTAATTTAATAAGTCCCGTATAGAGCCACGGTAGATCCATGTAGGGTCCCATAATAAACTTTCTAAAATAATTTCTGGCACTCGGTACCTGATCGAACCCGTTTAGACCCAGCTAAGACCGCGTTCTTTGCATCAAAGAGGTCCCATGTAGAACGACGGTAGACCCATGTAGGCTCCCATAAGGATCTTGCAAATAATTTTTTGCATTCCACACCAGCTAGAACCCGTTTAAACCCAGCTAGGACCGCGCTCTGTGAATTGAAGAGGCCCCATGTAGAACCACGGTCGACCCATGTAGGATCCCATAAGGGACTTGGAAATAATTGCTTGCTCCCGGTCCCTGCTAGACCCCGTTTAGACCCAGATACGACCGCGTTCTTTGCATTGAAAAGGCCCCACGTAGAACCACGGTAGTCCCATGTAGGCTCCCATAATGGACTTTCAAATAATTTTTTGCATGCGACAGCAGCTAGAACCCGTTTAGACCCAGCTAGGACCGCGTTCTGTGAATTAAAGTGGTCCCATGTAGAACCACGGTAGACCCATGTAGGCTCCCATAAGGGACTTGCAAATATTTTTTTGCATTCGACACCAGCTAAAACCCTTTTAGACCCAGCTAGGGCCGCATTCTGTGAATTAAAAAGGCCCCATGTAGAACCACGGTAGACCCGTGTAGGCTCCCATAGGGGACTTGGAAATGATTTTTGCTCTTGGTCCCTGCCAGAACCCGTTTAGATCCAGGTAGTACCGCGTTCTTTGCATTGAAAAGGCCCCACGTAGAACCTCGGTAGACCCATGTAGGCTCCTATACGGGACTTGCAAATACGTTTTTGCATTCGACACCAGCTAGAACCCGTTTAAACCTAGCTAGGACCCCGTTCTGTGAATTAAAGTGGTCCCACGTAGAACCACGGTAGACCCGTGTAGGCTCCCATAAGCATTGAAAAGGCCCCACGTAGAACCACGGTAGACCCATGTAGGCTCCCATAAGGGATTCGGAAAAATAATTTTTTGCATTCGAGACCAGCTAGAACCCGTTTAGACCCAGCTAGGGCCGTGTTCTGTGCATCAAAGAGGCTCCCTGTAGAATCACGGTAGACCCATGTAGGCTTCCATGAGGGACTTTGAAAATAATCTATGAGATTTGGTCCCTGCTAGAACCCGTTTAAACCCTGGTAAATACTCGACCTTTAAATCAAAGGAGTCCCAGGTAGAATCACGGTAGCCCCATGTAGACGCTCACATGGCACTTTGGAAAATTATTTACTCTTAAGAGTCCCTGACGAGACCCAGTTAAACCCTGCTAAGTGCCCGTTTTGACATTAAAATACTTTAATTTCTGGTTCCTAATCTCCATGTAGAACCCGCTTACACCCGCATAGCTTTCCGCATTTCGCATAATTATTTTCCGTAAGAACCCAGGTTGACCCGCATAAAGTACCCAAGTGTAACATACGACCCAGTTAGTCCCGCATAGGAGTCCATGTGGGAACCTATCCGGATTTTCAAAGGGATTCAATCCGTGTTCTAGCGGTTTTTTTTTACCAGGGAGGGTTTCTGCTGAATATGGTTACAATAATTAATAAGCAGCCGCGGACAGTTGTCCAGGGATAGTCCCGAAGGAATAACTCCTAAGCGAAGGCGTAACAACCGTGCCGAAAGCTGAATGACACCTGGGTTAGGTGTCTCAAACGGTGACTCCGGGATACCGGTAGTCCTCTCAGAGTATCAGCCTTATCCTTGCACGCGGGGCTCTACAAGGATGGAATAACCCTTTCCCTGGCTGCTCGTGGGAACAACAATGAAACCACCAAAACACCAAAATGTTGTAGATGCGGTTCAAGACAATCGAACGCGCAGAGCACCCGACAATGGGTCGGCAAACAATGCCGATCAGCCAAAAGTTCGGGGTGCTGAAAATAATTTAGATGGAAACACGACGACGAACCAGCGAAACGCCCACATTGAGTGGATGGATCGACTCAGGGATGACGTGCTAGACTGCTACGATGCTAGCATTATCCCTGTTCGCGGAGGCTTTATGGCGCGTATGCATACTCTGTGGTGCCAGAAACACCCAGAGCTTCAGCACGTTTCGCATCAGTCTTTGCGAAATCAAGCCGTCTACCTCCGGAAAAATGGATATGTACGCGGAGCGCTTCCCCAACCGCTGCTTGATCAAGCTGCAGACGAAGATGAGGAAGCGACATTGAGACCAACCGCAGAAAGCAGGCACCTTCTGAGAGATGATCGCGAGTTCAGGACAAGGAGGAAAATTTACATGCAAGTTCCTCCTAAGCCCCAAGATCTGGCTGAAATGGATGCCTTCCTTCGTGGAGATATCTCGCAAGAGTCCGACCTTTGGACCATCAATTGCTCAGTTTATGGTGCTGCGAGAACTTTGGCTGATTCAAATCGAAGGCTGAAACCAACGATGGATCAAAATACCAAAAGACGCTTGCATCAACTGAACAAGAAGATTGGATGGGCAAGACAGAATGCTTCCCGTGTTCAATGTGTGATTGACTACATAACATCTGGTAGACCGTTTACGGAAAGGGTTCGAAAGTTCGCCCAAGAACTCAGGATCTTGAATCACACACTAAACAAGTCAAAGCTGCTGACAATCAAGCAGCATATTGTTGACAAAATACGGCTGTTATCTGACGCAAGGAGGAGAATACAGAAGAGGGAGAGATGGATCAGGGAGAAGCAACAGTTTGTCGCTGACCCATCGCGCCTCTTCAGCGATCTACCTGTTTCTGTCAAAAATCCACCCAAGCCCAAGGAGGTAGAGACTTTTTGGAGAGAGGTGTACAAGATCCCGAAAACACTAGAGTTGAAAGAAGATACTGAAAAGATCATCCGCTTCAAGGAGTTTTGCGACAACCTCATAAAATCTGAGGAGGAATGTCCATCAATCACTGCCGAAGAGGTGAAAAAAGCACTTAGAGGCACGAAGAACTTTTCCGCTGCTGGACCAGATTGTATCAAGAACTTTTGGTGGAAGAAGTTTACTTTTACACACCAACATTTGGCCCGCATATTCACCTCATATTTAAAGTCGGAGACGCCCATTCCGCAATGGCTGGTGTTAGGACGCACTATACTCCTGCCAAAAAAAGGCAACTTGTCCAACCCAGAGAATTACAGGCCAATAACTTGTTTGAACACGCTGTATAAGATCTTTACAGCTGTCCTCAACAACAGGATTGTTCGACGAATTGAGCCTGTATGGCGAGAGATGTACGAACAACGTGGCTCGAAAAACGGTGTAGCAGGCTGTCGAGAGAACCTGCTAACTGACAAGTGTGTCTGTAAAGACGCTGCAGCCCATCAGCGCGTCCTGTCAATGGCCTGGATTGACTACCGGAAAGCTTTCGATTCAACCTCTCATAGACTTATCATCTGTCTGTTGGAAAGCTTGAAGGTACATCCACACATAGTGAGATGCATAGAGAGATTTATGCCTCTTTGGAAAACTAGATTTACTATCTCATCTAGAAACTATCGTGTGAAAACGAACAACGTCACCTTCCAGAGGGGCGTCTTTCAAGGTGATACCATGAGCCCTTTGCTTTTTTGCATCACACTTTTGCCTCTATCTCTCGCACTACGAAATTCTCCTGGATACCTCTGTGGCGACACTAATCAGCGCGAGCATAAGGTCACTCATGTATTTTATATGGATGATCTGAAGATCTATGCCTCTGGTAGAAGCAAACTTCAAACTGCTATAAATATTGTCAAGAACTACACGGGAGAGATTGGGATGGACTTTTTCTTGGACAAGTGTGCCAAAATTTATCTGAAGGAAGGAAAGATTACTGGCGTTCCCAAGGACCCTGAGCTTGTGGATATAAGTGTTATCAGACATCTTAATACTGGAGAGACCTATACATACCTGGGCGTGCCTCAAACCCGCATTCAGGACGTAACATCAGTGAAGGAGTCTCTCCGAAGCAGATACAAGCATCTTCTTCGACAGATTTGGTCTTCCAATCTGTCGGCTTAAGGCCCTTGATGTCATTACACGTAAGATCATGCATATGCATATTTCACGCCGTCAAGGCGGACGCGGACTTCTGAATCTCCAGTGTCTTTATAACCGGATTATTCAGGTACAGAGGGTTTTATTTTTGCATTCCAGGACGGTGTCATTTCCACCTTAGCATACCGTGAGCACATTTTATGTCAAGAAGTTCCCAGTGATAGGTGCAGAGCGTGTCATGCACAAGCTGAGTACCTAGAACACATACTATCAGGGTGTCCGACCCACGCGGGAACGACGTATATCTATAGACATAATGCGGCCCTAAGAGTGCTTCATTACCATCTTTGTCGCTCTAACGGTGTTGGCCGCGACCCTGCCCTGCCGAATGCTCCAAAGGAGATAGAGTTGATTGTCCGAAACGAGAAGTGTCAAATTTTCTGGAACTACGATTTTCGGGCAGCAGTCTCTGTTGCGCACTCGAGGCCTGACATTGTTCTCCAAGACTTCGAGAAACGAACTATGCTCGTGATCGAATTCTCGGCTCCGTCAGAATACAACATCACTGCAAAGGAGAAAGAAAAAGAGGAGAGGTATCAAGACCTTAAAAGAGAGCTACAACGACTGTACACAAAATATTCCGTACAAGTAATTGTCCTTGTGATAGGTGCTCTCATAGGTGCAAAACTATCACTGGTTCGTAACCTTAAAGCCATACCCGCGTGCCAAGAATATGCCAAGGCACTTGCGAGATGGATGCAGAAAGCTGTCATCCTTGGGTCGCTTCGTGTCCGGCCTGTCGTTGTGATTTTGTCGTTGCCTATGACCACCCATCTCACGGTTGTGAGACGTGGCCATAGGTGTGATTTACCGCGGTGCTACTGGGGGCTATTGACATTTTGTTGCATGCAAGTTGCTCTTAGTGGGACCCTGCGATGGTTGTTTAACTTTTTTTTTAAATTATATATATTATTATACCATTAAGCCATTTCCCTTTCGGGGTAGGTGTGACTTGCTCGGTTGGCACATAGTAGTGTGTAGATCGGTATATACTATATAGGTATATAGGTGTAAGGTATAGCTATTTTAGATTGATCTAGAATTCTCGTGTTATTTATTTAAATGACACGTTCGTTCCGCAACACTGCTCCAATCCAGGTTGCTGATCAATCTCTCTAGCGATTACCCCAAGTGAAGAGCCTCGCAAAATTGTTATGTGTGGTTCCCCAGTTGGGTCCATTAGTATCCAAGGTCTTTGTTTCAGGCGTCATTCACTCTATTGTCACTCTGTTTACAAACTATTTGTCGCGACACTTTTCTGTCCTGGCATACTACTCTAGCTTACTTCACGTCCATGCATTTTCTCATGCAAGCGCTCGTGTTTCTATGGCTTCTTATGTGTCTTCGGATTAATGTCTCATTCACAGATTCGAACCATTCTTTCGGCGGTCTACCTCTGGGCATTCTGCCCATCTTAACTGATTTCTTTCCCATATGTCAACTAGTGTCCCTCCTGTACCACATTCTTTCAGGATTATCTCGTTTCGGACTTTGTCCATCAGTGTTTTCCCGCATATTGTGCGCAGAGGTTTCATGTCAATCGCGTTAATTTTACTCTTGTCCTTTTCTTGACATGTCCATGTTTCGCTACCGTATAGTACAGTCGGTACGAATATAGAATTATGTATGACCATTTTAGCTTTTTTTTATATGTTTTTATTTCTGAGAATGCACCCTGATCTAATGATAACCTTCTTACCCTCATTTATGCGCCTATCTAACTCCCCATCTATTTTCCGTCGCTAGTGAATAGTCTACCCAGATAGACGTACTTGTCAACTTGTTCTAATCTGTCATCATTTAGGACAATATTGCACATTGTTTTCTCACCTCTTCCTTCAAACACCATGATTTTTGTTTTATTTACGTTAATTTTAAGGCCCATGTTCTTCATGCTTGTATTTAGTTCGCTCAACATTCTTTGGAGGTTCCGATTGATTCTGCTATAACAACCTTGTTATCTGTGAAAGCTAACCTACGTACCCTCACTGTCTCGAGATCTACACCTTCTTCGTCGAAGAGGGCCATTCTTAGACACTTGTCCATAAATATGATAAATAGCCATGAGGACATAACGCATCCTTGTTGAATGCCTTGCATAATGTCGAACCAGTCACTCAGTTTCCCATTTACCCTTACACTCGCTTTACTACCTGTATATACTGTTTTTATTGCTTGTAGGAGCCATCCATTGACTCCGCATTCTTTAAGGACTTCTCAAAGTTTACTTCTATTTACCTTGTCAAATGCTTTTTCTAGGTCAATAAATGCACAGAAAACTTTTAAACTTTTCGGAATTTATTTAAATTATGTATATTAAATTACATACATATAGGTACAAATTGTATATACTAAACGTACGATCTAATATCACATGATATTTGATATTCTTTGGTCTATAAATGATCAAAATCCCTATTTGTTTATCGCAGGCTCCACATTCTCTTTCCCTTTCCCCTCTTCTCCTCGTTTTTCCGAAAATAGAAACCAATAAGAAAATCTTAATTATTTTTGATTGAAAGCTCATTGTTTTCGGTAGAAAAGTCTACTAATGAATTTTTTGTTAAGAATCCTTATATTCTTTTTTAGTATGAAAGTGAATTATTATGTCGAAAATTTAATAATTTTGTTCAAAAGTCACATGCACTTTTTGGTTGAAAATTCAACTGTTCCGTTGAGAATTCGCGTTTTTGGCTTGAAAATCCAACAATTCGTTTACAATTTTTTTTCTTTCTTGACTTATAAATTTGTTTTGGTTGGAAATTCAATTATTTTGTTGAACATTCATATTTTTGGTTTGAAAATTCATCCCTTTCTGTAAAAATTTAATCTTTTTTGGTTAAAAATGCAAGTGTCTGGTTAGCAATTAATCTGTTTCGATTTAAGTTTAACTTTTTTGTTAAAAATTCAATTGTTTTGTGGAAAATTCATATTTTTGGCTAAAAAATTGATCAATTCGGTAGAAAATTCAACTACTTGGTTAAAAATTTATGTATTTTGTTGAAAATTCGTTTTTTTATAGAAAATCAATTTTTCGGTTGAAAATTCATTTTTTCAACTGAAAATTGAACTATTCTGTTGAAAACTCAACTCATTGGTTAAAAATGTACTTTTTTGTTGACAGTTCAACTGTTTTGTAGAAAATTCACCATTTTGGCTTGAAAATTCAACAATTTGGTAGTTTTTTGAAAACTCGTTTTTGGTTTGTAAAATCCGACTGTTGTTTATTTTCAATTAAAACTTGTTTTTATGAAATATCAACTATTACATGTTTCGTTGAAAATTCATTTTTTTAGGTTGACAATTCCACTCCATGGTTGCAAGTTGAACTAATTTCTTAAAAGTTTATTTTTTTGTTTAAGATTCATAATTTTAGTTGGAAGTTCGTATTTTTAAATTAAGAAGTAATTTTTGAACTGAAAATTCGAGGTTTATCGCAATTTTGCATGCTAAGAGCTTCAATTCGTAGCCCTTATCAATGGGTCTCTTTTTTACAATTTTATAAAAAGATTGATGAATTTTTGATATTGACTCAACGTTGATCCTTCCATTACATAAAAAGTAAGTCACTTTTAGTCCCTCTAAATTCTTCACGATTTTAGAGCCTACAATTTAGAGAAACTGATTTATGAAATAAAAACTTCTCCGAAAAATAAACTTTATTGCTCCTCCAATAATATATATTAGGGTAGAGAGGGGCAGGACGTAGAATTCATTCCCATACGCATCAACTACCTTAATAATACAACGATTTCATCGTTTAATTATTGCAAACAAGCTGTATTTCGTCGGTTTGCCCCGCGCGTTGGGGCAAGACCGACTTCGTTTTTTTTTTATGAAATAGAAATATCTTAGGATGTGAAAATTCTATGGTTCGATTCTTTGGTATTTTATGCATTGGAAAATTTACTTTTAAACATATGCAGCAAGAAGTAAAAGTTCTTTTTTTTTAATCGTCATAACTGTGGTATGACTTCTTATATTCATCGTTAACGTTCTGGTAGGTGCAGACTAGGGTGGCTTAAAAATTCGACTTACGATTTTTGTTTATCGATCCTCTCCAATTTGTTCGATTTCCGGAAAAAGAAATAAACGGGAAAAGCTCGGTTTTCGAAAAAAATGAGAAAAAGTACTTGTTATTAACTTTTCGTATATTAAAGTTTGGTCACCTCTTAGAAATATTAATGGAATAATTTCCATCCAATAACGTTAAATTCAAACGCCCCCAAACCCTTTGTATTGTGCCCGGAAAATGCCCAAAAAAATGTGAAATATCACTTTTATGTCAAATTCGTACTCAAGACGGTATTTTTTTGAATTTGTTCTAAACTAATTATTTCTATCTGATAAAACCTATGTTTTCAGGTATTTTTAAACTGAACAAAATTTTCTTAAAAATTATTATTTGTTTGAACAATTTTTTTCTTCCCTGTAAATCGTAAAAAATTATATTTTTTTTTATGAATGATGCAGTTGATGAATTTCAAGAATAATATTTTAAACTTAGCATATTTGGTGATTATTTAAACAATTTTCATCTTCTTAAACATTTTTTCTCCCGTTAATTGTAAAAAGTGTTTTTTTTCTGGAGTTAGTGACACAATATTAACGAACGTTAAAAGTAATTTTTTTCTAGGATATTTGGCAATTTTTTCAACAATTTTTATTTGTTCAAACAATTGTTACATCTTGTGAATCGTGTAAGGTTATTTTTTCTGAAATGAATGTTGCAGGTAATGAATTTTAAGAGTGATATTGTTTGTGAAAGACTTTTTGCAATTATTGAAACATCACTTTCTCCTTTTTATAGGAAAGATGGAGAAAATTCTAGTTAAAAAAAAAAGATTAATGTTTAAACAATTAAGGCATAATTTCTTCAATATGGAAATACTGACTAATAGGCGACATAGTGTAAGACATTAAAAAAAACAAGAATTTCTTCCATCTTTCCTGTCAAAAGACGCAAGTGAATGATTTTTCATTTTTTTAATAATTGCAAAACTTTCTTCCCCAATAAATATTAGTCTTAACTTTCATGAACTGCATCATTATTTCCATAAAATAGTAACTTTTCAAGATTTTCAGGAAAAAAAATTTTTAAACAATTAAAAATTGTTTAAATAATTGTAAACTGTCTTTGAGACAAAATATCACTCTTAGAATTCATTAACGGCGTTATTGATTCCAGAATCATTAATTTCAGAAAAAATAACTTTTACGATACGAAGGGAAAAAATTGTTTAAAGAAATGAAAGTGGTTTACATAATAACCAAATATATTAAGTTAGAAATATTATTCTTGAAATTCATCAACTGTATCATTTATGCCGAAAAATATGTAACAACTTTTCACGATTTAAAGGTGAAACGAAAATTGTTTGAACAAATAATAATTGTCTCAACAATTCAAAATTAGTTAGAGAATACTTTGAAACTTGTCACTTATCGAACAAAAAAAAATTCATGTTGGAAACGTTTTTAAAAATATCGTATTTAGCATGAATTTTACATAAAACTTGAGGTGTCGACCACTCCGATATTCCTGGTACACTCACTAAATATTCCCATATGTTCTTTTAATATTCCCAGATATTCTACATATTCTTTATATTCCCTCATATTCCTACATATTATCACATATTCCGTAGTTTTCCTAAATATTCACAAGTATTCCGAAGTATTATGTTCCCCATACCCCGATTCCTTTACTTCCGTTCACCGATTGTATTCGTCTAGCTTTTTATCTGGTGCCTTTACCCCGTAATCCCAACTTCGGCATGTAGAGCTACTGCGCTTGCCTGGTGCATTATTAAAAGTAAAATAAATAATTATTATAAATTGCACTGATCACTGAAGATCACTGAAGTTAAGCAGCGTTGGGCGCGGTTAGTGCTTGGATGGGTGACCATTCGAGAAAACTGAGTGCTGTTGGCACATCGTGGGTGTGGTGAGCCCGCACTTGCAGTTATTTACTACAAGAAACTAACCTAGAAACACTACTCGAATCGGGTAGTGTCACGCCTACCCTGAAACGGAAATGGCTTAATGGCACATAAATTGAATAAATAGTTTACTTGTAAATCAAAAAGTTTAAAAATTATGCTTCACTTTAAATAACTAATTTTATATTGTTAGTTTAAAATACTTCATATTTAAAATTGTTTAAATTTTAATATATATTAATACTTTAATGTTGAAATTGTTCATTGTTTTTTCATGACCGATTATCACGTGGAATTTTTAGATTTTCTAATTTCATATTATTTAATTTTACAAATCTTTTTTTGAACTTAATGAAGTTTTAATGTTTAACATTTAAATGGTCTAATCTAAGTGATCATGCGAATTTACCTAGTTGAATTTCCAACCAAACAAGATGAATTCTCAACAAAAAATGTAATAGTTGATATTTTAACCAATAAAAGATTTTCATTTTAAATCAAAAACAGTTAAATTGAAAAAAGATGAAATTTCTACCAAAAGAGATAAACTTTCAAATCAAAACGACGAATTTTTGACAAGAGTTAAAATTTTAACCAAGAAAGAGTTTCCAGTCATTAACAAAAAAAATGTCATCCAAAATGTTGAATTTTCAAGCCATGAATATGAGCTTTGTACAAAACAGTTTACTTCTCAACCAAATACTTGAATTTTCAACCGAAAAGATTCATTTTCCACATAAAAAAAAATTTCAATGTAAAAATACAAATTTTCCACAAAAAAGTGAATTTTCAAGCGAACAGTTGAATTTACAACCAAACTATTGAATTTTATTTTAAAAAATTAATTTTAAACAAAAAAACAACAAATTTTCAACAATGTATTTCAATTTTCAACCAAAGAGATGAATTTTAAACTAAAATTTTTAATCTTTAATAACAAAAATCAATTTTTAAGAAGAGCATCAAATCGGCAATCTGGAAGACCTGGAGTTCGAATCCCAACGGAGCAAGAGAGCATTTTTTTCACAATTAAAAAAAATCAGTATAAAAAAAATATTGAGTTTAGACCAGTAGACAAAAAAAATAACATCAAAATTATTTTCAACAAAGGAGTTGATTTTTCAACCTAAGAAGATTATTTTTCAACGAAAAATGTAATATTGGATATATTAATTTTTAAATTTTGAGATTTTTGTTTGTTAACTAACAAACAAAAATTTTAATTTTAAATCAAAAACAGTTGAATATAACCAAGAAATACGAATTTTCGACAAAATACTTGAATTCTTAACTAAAACAGATTAATTGTCAACAAAACAGTTTCATTTATAACAAAAACAATGGATTTTTTACCAAACAATAAGAATTTTCAACAAAATACATCAATTAATTTTCAACCAAATATGTAGTTAACTTTCATAACCAAGAGGATTATTTTTCTTATAAAAAATATGGATTTTCAACTAAATAGTTCAATTTTCAACTAACAAAGATATATTTTTTTACAAAAAATGTAATAGTTAAATTTTCAGTAAAAAAATTATTTTTGAATCAAACAATAATCGAATTTTCAACAAGATAGTTAAACTTTGAACCAAAGAAATGAATTTTTAACATATGAATTTCCTACATAACAATTGTATTTTTGACCCGAAAATGTGAATTTTCAACAAAAAATTGATTTTAAACTCAAACAGATTTATTTTTAACCAGACAGTTGCATTTTTAACCAAAATATATTGAATTTCTACAAAAGGAGAAGAATTTTTAAACCAAAAGGGCGAATGTTTCACAAAATAGTTGGATTTCCAAACAAAGGAAAATTTTGTAGTCAATAAGGAAAAAAAATTTCAATCAAATTGTAGGATTTTCAAGCCAAAAAGACTGAATGAACCTTCAACCAAAAATAGTCGGATTTTGTTATTGGGTTCTAATAATTCAGTCGGCATTGAAGTAAAACCCGAAAAAACGGGAACGACTGTAAAGCCTGCGTTAAATAAATAGGAATTTTGATAATTTATAGACTAAAGAATAATAATAATAGAATACACAAAGTATGTCGGACTAAGCAACATTTTAGGCCATGAAGATATTATAAAATTGTAACTAAATTGAATTTATTTATTAAGTCCCTAGGGCTAAGCAGCCCTGCTATGAGAAGCAAATTATACATGTTTTACAAAAAAAATGTGACAGCTCTGGTCAAACTACGATTATGACGTAGATTAAAAAAACTAATTACAGATGACTAAAGATAAAATAATATATGATGCATATGAGTAAAATATGTTAATATAAGCTAGTGGTTGGCATAACGGATATAATTAGAGAACTTAAGACGTAATTGGTAGATAACTGATAAAAACTATGGATCGAATTGTAAAGATTTAATGGTTATAACACTAAGGCGCAAAACTTCACTTAATGTTAGAAAAATTTAAAATTTACCAGTGCGAAATTTCGAGAGTAGAATTATCAATGCTGAACAAAAAGTTAAAGCATAGCTTTTAAAAGTGATAACGCGAAAGTGCATTCCTAATTGATTCAGGTACCTTATTCCGAAGACGCGCTTTCTTCACCATAAAGGATCTCTGCAACTTACACGGAGAAAAATGAAAGTGAAAAATTGGGTCTTTAGTGCTGGTAGTCGAGGCATCCATTACTGAACTGGCGTTGTAAAAAAAATTCGAGATTGAAAATCAGTTATTGACTCAAGTGCAATCGCGGCATTAACTCCTTTAGGCAAATAAAGAGATTACAGCTTGTCGACGGTCTGACTCCCCTAGCGCAATGTACGTAGTCCAGTTCAGAATAGGAATCGTTCCTATACTCGCAACAGTAAAGAATTATCGGCCAAAAAGAATTCACAAGGGCACAGAGCGGCGGCTGTTGACGGGTCGATATAGTCACTTTTCATTTTATAAACTTACATTTATTTATATACTATACATACATATATTCAATAAATTTTAAACATTAAATTATGAACATTTATTTGCTGAAACAGAAAAAGTCGAGTTAGATGAAAAACGTAGTTGCCGAGGATTGAACCCGGGTTTCCAACGCAGCCGTCAGCTCTCTCTGCAATCTGGTTTTCTGGATTCTAAAGTAAGCGGTACTAAACGTCCTTATGGTATCATGCAAGCAAGCTTCGATACGGTGCTGTCCGAACGTTATTGAGTGCGGGACATCCAGGAATGGTTACTGGTCTGCTGCAAACTAAGTCGAGTTCCCAATAGAACACTATAAACTATACTTCCATTAAGACTTCGTCCTTCCGAAAACTGAGACACGATATATAGATTTCCATTATTGATTCTAGAAATTATAGTAATTTATTCTTTCTATT
Source organism: Andricus curvator (assembly GCA_932195095.1). Taxonomy (NCBI): domain Eukaryota; kingdom Metazoa; phylum Arthropoda; class Insecta; order Hymenoptera; family Cynipidae; genus Andricus; species Andricus curvator. The sequence continues at coordinate 285,344 of CAKNYM010051394.1, read as the reverse complement.
CTTTTTTGAGAAAACGCACTTTTTAGGAGAGACTAGTTTTTCATTTGTGCAAAGGTTGAAGCACTTAAATTGTAGGTGGTAACGTACGAAGTGTATACAATAACTTTAAAGTATTAAAAGATAAGGTTATATGCAGGAGAGATACAAATTTTTAATGATTAGTGTGTAGTTTCACAATCCTTCCCGTGTCTTTTGCATCTATTCCTGAAGTTTGGTAATCATTAAACAATTTGTGTACTTAATATGGAACTCTTCAATCTTATTTTTCTCCGTGTACAAGATTTGTGATGTGGAAGTGTAAGGGCCGTTTTTCCTACACGAAGCCTAGACTGAGTAGGTAAAGTCACATTTCTGTTCTCAAAAAGATCTAGCAGATATTGAGGGGTTTTGTTATAAAAGAGATTGTAAATTAGATTGCCCATCAAAAATGGTCTTCTCTTAGCCACATTAAGAAATCCCACCCATTGCCGATATAGTGTAATGTGTTCATATTTCGGTATATCATAGATATAGCCATACCATAGATATAGACAGCCATACCACGCTGAAAAAACCAGTTCTCGTCAGATCACTGAAGTTAAGCAGCGTTGGGCGCGGTTAGCACTTGGATGGGTGACCATTCGAGAAAACTGAGTGCTGTTGGCACATCGTGGGTGTGGTGAGCCCACACTTGTAGTTATTTACTACAAGTTATCAACCTAGAAACACTACCCGAATCGGGTAGTGTCACGCCTACCCCGAAAGGG
>CAKNYM010051394.1:103998-284198 GCA_932195095.1 Andricus curvator | reverse complement strand
GCTGGCTAGTCGGCTAATAAACGCTGAGTAGCCGACTGTATACCTGCACCTGCTCACGTTGGCCGCTCGTCGCATGACCAGTGGCCAGTCGTCTATTGGACTAGAGCGTTTCAGCCCAGTAGACGACTGTACTGGCTGTGAAAGCACGGTCTAAGTCCAGTCTCTTATGCTCTATAGAATATATTTCTCCCACCCTACTAATTCCAAATTTGAGTTGATGTTGCATGCCATTAGTGTCTTCAGATCACAGTACGTGTTCTATAGTTGAATGAGCATCATCTGTTTGAAAGTGTAAGTTTAAGAATGAACGAAAGTATCGTAAATCGCGTTGAATTTGAGAAGAAGTTTCGAGAGTTTTACAATAAACAAAATAGCAACCGATCTGTGTGGGACAAAGCACAACTGCAAAACGTAGTTAAAACGTTACGAGATTTTGAAGGAGTGGATTCACGAAAAAGTTCGTCTTACTATCACTACTGCAAACTTTATGAACTTGTCAAAATCGGGAGTGAATTTCGTGTAATTTTAAAACGAAAAAATGAAAGTGATCTTTTAATATACGTAATTGCAGTTGAAGATTATTTCGAAAAATTATTGGAAGCACATGTTCAAACTGGACATGGAGGAAGAGATAAGATGTTTTATTATATTAAAAATAAATGGAAAATTTCCAAGGTAGCTTGCGAATTATTCGTGAGTTGTTGCAAAACTTGCAATCGCAAAAAAGCACCTCCGAAGAAAGGCGTCGTTGTTAAGTCCATAGTATCGAATGGGTTTAACATGCGCGGCCAAGTGGATCTGATTGACTTCCAAACATGCAGTGATGGTGATTATAAATGGATTATTAGAATATTATTAAACATTAAGTCAAATCAATATTTATTAAATCAATTAGATTATTATTAGTATATATATATATATATATATTTATATATATATATATATATATATATATATACCATTAAACCATTTCCCTTTCAGGGTAGGCGTGACACTACCCGATTCGGGTAGTGTTTCTAGGTTTTTCTTGTAGTTATAAATAACTACAAGTGTGGGCTCACCACACCCACGATGTGCCAACAGCACTCATGTCAGTATTCTTGAATGGTCACCCATCCAAGTACTAACCGCATCCAACGCTGCTTAACTTCAGTGATCTGACGAGAACTGGGTTTTTCAGCGTGGTATGGCCGTTGGCATTATTCCAATATTATAATATATAATATTAGTCTACACTAGTCTACACTAATTATATAATAATGACTAAGATTTCTTCATTTTTAATGTAGGAAATTAAACTTCGTCTACTGAAAAATAGAATTAAAGTTCGATTTTGAACTATACAGACTTGTCAGTATAAATTTAATAATTTTATCAGGTCTTGAATAAAAAAGCACTGAAAAAAAGACCGAATATTCTTTTCTACTTTTCCTTGCCCATTTTAAGAATCGGAGAATTTTTATTTAAGATTTTCTTACAAACAAACTTCATGTCCCAACGCTATATAAATTAAATTATGAATGGATTAAAATTTCTAGTGAGAACTCTTTTTATTATTTTTTACACAAAGTATTGCATGGCAAACAAATGATAAATCTCAATTCTTAAAATATGTGATGAATCGCTCGCATAGTCGTCTACTGGGCTGAAACGCTCTAGTCCAATAGACGACTGGCCGCTGGTCATGCGACGAGCGGCCAACGTGAGCAGGCGCAGGTATACAGTCGGCTACTCAGCGTTTATTAGCCGACTAGCCAGCTAGTCGGCTAACCGACTGGGTCGGCTACTGGGCTACGACATATATATACATAATTCCAAAAAGCGTTAAACAACCGCAGGATTCCACTGGGAGCAACTGCCATCTAAAAATGACACCGGCTTCCACTAGATCCGCGGTAAATCACACATATAGCAACGTTTCACGACCGTGAGATGGGTGGACACAGGGCACGATGAAATCACAACAACAGGCCGGCGAAACCCTCGTGTGTCTTGAGGACACGAAGCGACCCAAGAATGACAGCTTTCTGCATCCATCTCGCAAATGCCTTGCTATTATTTTGGCTCGCGGGTATGGCTTTAAAGTTACGAACCAGTGATAGTTTCGCACCTCCGAGTGCACCGAACACGAGGACAATAACTTCAACCGAATATTTTGGGTACAGTCGTTGCACCTCCCTTTTGAGTTCTTGATACCTTTCCCCTTTTTCCTTCGCTTTGGCAGTGATGTTGTATTCAGACGGAGCCGAGAATACGATCACGCACATATTTCATTTCTCGAAGTCTTGGAGAACGATGTCAGGCCTCGAGTGTGCAACGGAGACTGCTATCCGAGAATCGTAGTTCCAGAAAATTTGGCACTTCTCGTTTAGGAAAAGTGGCTCTATCTCCCTCGGATCATTTGGCAGGGTAGGGTCGCGGCCGACACCGTGAGAGCGACAGAGATGGTAATAAAGCACTCTTAGGGCTTCATTATGTCTGTAGAGATGATCAGTCTATGAGAGGTTAAATCCAAAGCTTTCCGGTAATCAATCCAGGCCATTGACAGGACGCACTGATAGGCTACTGCGTCTTTGCAGACGCACCTGTCAATTAGCAGGTTCTCTCGGCAGCGTGCTACACCTTTTTTCGAGCCACGTTGTTCGTACATTTCTCTCCACACAGGCTCAATTCTCCGAACAATCCTGTTCTTTAGGACAGCTGTAAAGATTTTATACAGTGTGTTCAAAAAAGTTATTGGCCTGTAATTCTTAGGGTTGGACAAGCTGCCTTCTTTCGGCAGGAGTATAGTGCGTCCTAACAACAGCCACTTCGTTCTTGATACCATCCGTCCTGCAGCGGAAAAGTTCTTCGTACCCCTGAGTGCTTTTTTCACCTCTTCGGCAGTGATTGATGGACATTACTCCTCCGATGTTACAAGGTTGTCGCAAAACTCCTTGAAGCGGATGATATATTCAGTATCTTCTTTCAAATCCAGTGTTTTCGGGATCTTGTATACCTCTCTCCAAAAAGTCTCTATCTCGTTGGGCTTGGGTGGATTTTTGACAGAAACAGGGAGATCGCTGAAGAGGCGCGATGGGCCAGCCAGAAACTGTTTATTCTCCCTGATCCATCTCTCCCTCTTCTGTATTCCCCTCCTTGCGTCAGGTAACACCCATATTTTGTCAACAATATGCTGCTTGATTGTCAGCAACTTTGACTTGTTAAATGTGTGATTGTAGATCCTCAGTTCTCGGGCGAACTTTCGAACCCTTTCCGTGAACGGTCTACTAGATGTTATGTAGTCAATCACACACTGAACACGGGACGCATTCTGTCTTGCCCATCCAATCTTCTTGCTTAGTTCATGCAAGCGCCTTTTGGTATTTTAATCTATCGTCGGTTTTAATCTTCGATTTGAATCAGCCAATGCTCTCGCAGCACCATAAACTGTGCAATTAATGGTCCAGAGGTCGGACTCCTGCGAGATATCTTCACGAAGGGAGGCATCCATTTCAGCCAGATCTTGGGGCTTAGGAGGAACCTGCATGGTAATGTTCCTCCTTGTCCTAAAATCGCGATCATCTCTCAGAAGGTGCCTGCTTTCCGCGGTTCGTCTTATTGTCGCTTCCTCATCTTCGTCTGCAGCTTGTTCAAGCAGCGGTTGGAGAAACGCTCCGCGTACATATCCATTTTTTCTGAGGTAGGCACGTTGATTTCGCAATGATTAAATCGAAACGTGCTGAAGCTCTGGGTGTTTCTGGCACCACAGAGTATGCATACGCGCCATAAAGCCTCCGCGAACAGGGATAATGCTGGCATCATAACAGTCCAGCAAGTCATCTTTGAGTTGACTCGTCCACTCAATGTAGGCGTTTCGGCGGTTCGTCGTCGTGTTTCCATCTAAATTATTTTAAGCACCCCGAACTCTAGGGTGATCGGCTCTGCTTGCCGACCCATTGTCGGGTGCTTTGCGCGTTCGATCGTTTTGAACAGTATCTACAACTTTTTAGTGGTTTGGTGGTGTCATTGTTGTTTCCACGAGCAGCTAGGGAAAGGGTTCGTCCGTCCTTGTAGAGCCCCGCGTGCAAGGATAAGGTTGCATACCCTGAGAGGTCGCCCGGTATCCCAGAGTCACCGTTTAAGACACCTCACCTAGGTGCCATTCAGCTTTCGGCACGGTTTTTACGCCTCCTGTTGAAGCATAGTGTTAGGCGCCTAAAAGCAAATGAGTACGCTCTTATCACCTCTCCCTTAATATGAAGAGAGGAAGGGGCATTCATACACGCGAGAGAGCTCGTACCGGTATCATGAAAAGTCTAACGTCGGTTTGTGCCTAATTTGCTGAAATAAACTCAAATTAATGTAAACTGGATTCTTATTATTTCTGGACCTGCACAACTAGATACTTTCAAACTTGAGATAACATTTGGTCCTTCGAGCCGGATTAAGTGCGGGTATTACGATTTATAAGAGTGAAAATGGAAAAAGTGGAATTTTCAGTTGGAAACCGACGCCACAATGACTGATGATCTTCAAAGTGAGCAATAAGTGTCTTAGAACAGTGAAAGTCATCACTAGCACCTCGAAACATAGCCAATCAACTATTAAATTCTGTGAGCAGTGACATTCTAGTGAGTGAACAACAATAATTGATGCTGGAGCATAAATTCACATACAATTCAAAAATTGAGAAGTGTGTGTAAAAGTTACTTGTGCGTGTAGTGACGTCAAAAGCAGCACACGCAGAACCTTACTGCTCACAAACGTGAATTTACTACATTCATTACAACGCTCACACACACAGTCAAGTCTCCATACGATATCAGAATGGTTCTGATAAGCTTACTCTTTCGATGATGCACCGCTCTCACTTGGTACATGGTACCACCTCTACTTACTTACGTGGTCTTATCGCTACTCGCTTGACTCACTGCTGCCTGGTCTCGACTCTCGAACTCGCTCATGCTGTTCTTTGCAATTAAAATAAGCAAACAAATACACAATCATTCAAAGTCTATTTATTAGACTTTCCTCAAATCTTAATCAAAATGGAGAAAAAATTGCCGAAGTAAGAGCTCAAATTGAAAGCTTGACGAGGATCCTACAAAGCTTTCTGAAGATACCTCCTGAAAACGTCACACTAGCTGTTGCGGAAGGGCGCTATTTAATGTTATTGAATGTATGGAAGCAGCTACAAGAAAACTACTTCCAGGTAGCGGAATTAGCTGATACAGAAAAGGTCGACAAGAAAAAGGTAAATTATTTTGCGGATAATGAATTTGTCAACGCTGAAGAAACATTCCTACTAGCTTTTGTCACATTTAATGATATTCTGTCAGGTTTAAAAACCACGAGCTCAGTTCAAGATTCTACTTTGTCGAGAGATTATAGTTAAAATAGTAGTAATAGAAATAGTAGTAATAAAATAGTAGTAATAGTAAAAAGATTACCTAAACTCCCAAGAATAGAATTGCCTAAATTTTCAGTTAATTATATTGAATGGCAAAATTTTAGAGATTTATTCGAAGCAATTGTAGATAAACACCCTGATTTGTCAAAACAGAAAATTGCACCATTTAAAAGCAAATTTACTCGGTGAAGCCTCTCAGTTGATTCGTCATTTTTCAATTACTGATTCAAACTATGATAGTGCTTCGAACATGTTCAAAAGAAGATAGGAAAATAAGCGTGCTATTGTTACCTCGTATCTGCACTCTTTTATGTCTCTTCCTGCCATCAATAACGAGTCTGTCGAAGATTTAAAAGTCCTACGTGATACATTAAATCAAGCATTACAAGCAATAAAAAATTTGGAAAGACCAGTAGAACACTGGGCTGATCTAATTGTTTATATAGCTGTAAATAAACTAAATAAAAACTCGTTATGTGAATGGGAGAGACATTTAGGAGATACAAGCAAATATTCTAAGTACTCTGATTTGGACACTTTTCTTTCTATGCGAATAAGAACTTTAGAATCTTTTCAAATGACTCGATAATTACAAGTAAATAAAGCAAATAATTCTAACAATAAATCACGTCAATCCTCCAATCAGATAAATAATAGCACTTCTCAATCTGTTACCTGTTGTCTGTGTAAAGCGGATCATAACTTGTATTAATGCAGTCAATTTAAGTCGCAAAGTATTGAAAGACGAAGGGAAATTGCTCGCGAACACAAATGTTAGTTTAATTGTTTGAGAATTGGACATATGCCACGCAACTGTAGAAGTAAAAGTATTTGCTTTCATTGTAACAAAAAACACCATTCTCTACTTCACTCCGAACAATCCCCTTTCAACGCTTCTGACACTGTTCAATCGGAAGAAAACAGTGCCAAGTCATCTATTAATTTAGTACATGCGATAAAAAATCAGAATCCGAGCCCTACAATCAACCCTTCTTCTAGTATTGTTTTTAATAATAGTACCGTTTCACACGCAACTGTTCCAATTTTACCTGTTATTAAAACTGCTATTTTAACGACAGCTCAAATTAATGTACAAGCACCTAATGGTCGAAACTTACGTATTCGAGCGCTTTTAGATCAAGGATCTCAATCCACTCTAATGAGTGAATGGATTGTACAAATGTTAATTTTGAACAGGCAGCCCGCTATGACTAGATTATGTGGTCATTTTGGCATCTCATTAGGAACAGCAAAATCACAAGTTGATTTACTTATCACTCCAATTAAAGACAGTAATATGGTCATCCCTATAACCGTGTTAGTCGAAACTCGCGTTAGCAATTATCTTATGCCTAAGAATGGATAGTCCATAGATTGGAAACATTTAGAGGGATTGTCTTGGGCTGATCCTGAACCTTTCAGTAATCAAGAAATAGGAATTATTATAGAAGCCGATTATTATGATTCTATTTTGCTCCCTGGCATTAGAAAAGGTCCTTTGGACGCTCCCGTAGCGCAATCCACTATTTTCGGTTGGATTCTTTCAGGTCAAGCAGGACAATCGGTTTCCTCTCACAGCACCTCTATTGTGCAACATTGTATTAATATTTCAGAACTGCAAACAGACCTCAGAACATTCTGGGAATTGAAAGAAATTCCAAAAAGATCTCTTCTTGCCGAAGAGGATTTACCTCATCACCCAGTAATTCGAGAAAGTAGTTCCACGATGCGCGTACGAGTAGTTGTCAATGCGTCGCGTCGAATCGCACCTCAACTGGTAGCTCCTTAAATGAGCAACTCCTAGTAGGGCCTAAATTACAAGCTGACCTAACCGGTATTATTTTGCGCTGGAGATTATATCCATACGTAGTAATTACCGATATAGTTAAAATGTTTTGGCAAATTTTAGTGGACCCACGCGATGTTGACTTTCAAAAAATCATTTTTAGACATGATCCTTTAGAACCTCTACGTCATTTTCAACTTTTGACCGTCATATACGATACTGCATCGGCTTCCTATCTAGGGAATCGGGTGCTTAAACAATTAGCAGAGGATGATCGCTCTAAATACCCAGTAGCAAAGGAAATATTGCTTCGTGATTTTTTAGTCGATGATGGCTTGTTTGGAGCGAATGATATTAATACCGCTCTTCGACATCAATCGGATCTAACGAATTCATTAAAAGGTGGCTGCTTCCCTCTAAGTAAATGGTCTTCCAACCACCCAGCGTTGATCCCGGATAACGGGAAATTGAAGGAACAAAAGGATATAACCATTGCTGGTGACAATGAAAACCACGCTGGTTTGGAGAGTCGTCCTATCATTAATAGCGGGTTTGTACGATCCTTTCGGTTGGGTGTTCCTAGTTATAATCGTTGCAAAAATGTTCATGCAAGAACTCTGGTTATTAAAATTAAGTTGAGATGACGATTTACCAACAGAATTAAAAGATCGCTGGTATAAGTACTCTTTAGAACTTATGAACTTAAATAGTTTTAAAATTCCGAGATGGATAGGATCTATATTGATTGATTCGAATTACGAGTTGCACGCATTCTCTGATGCATCAAAGGGCACTTACGCCGCAGTAGTATACCTGCGAGTTATTAAAGAAAATCAACCTGTGGAAGTTTCTTTAATCGCTTCTAAAACTAAGGTCGCTTCGGTCGTAACAGTGTGCATACCGCGTTTGGAATTATGCGGAGCCATTCTTTGTCGCGAATAGAGTCGCCGAGATGCACACATTATTGCCAAACGCTCATTGGCGATATGTCTCTACAAAATGTAACCCGGCTGACTTGGGCTCTAGAGGATGTACTCCCTCTCAATTGATCAATAATGATTTTTGGTGGAAAGGAACCTCGTGGCTTAAGAAACCATCAGCTCTTGGCCACAACACGCTGCTCCTCCCCTGTCAAAGTCAGATCTTGAGGCTCGAACGATAGTTCAAAAGGTTACCGTTGAACCTGTCGGCAGCCTCCTTACTCGTATGTCAAATGCAGGATCTACATGGCCTAAACTTTTAAAGTTTACTGCCTACCTGGTTTGCTTCATGAATTAGTTGAGAAAGGATCCAAACAAGACTATAGGTTTAAATGCAGCTATTTTACAAAGAACCAGGGTCTTGTGGCTAAAGTACTTGCAAGGACAATACTTGGTAATGAAATTAGAATGGTAAAAATGAAAGGCCAAATTAGTGCTTCTAGTCTTTAAAAAATCTAAGCCCGTTTTTGGATGAGAAAGAATTGATACGGGTGGGAGGTAGATTAGAAAACGCTCGAATTCAATGGGACGCTGAACATCCCATAATCCTACCGAAAGATCGACTCACTGAGCTTATTGCTGAGCAAGCTCACTTCCGAACATTGCATGAAGGTCCTCAGTTTACTCTCTTCGTGATGAGGCAAAATGTTTGGATTTTAGGAGCAAAGATTCTGGTTCGACGATTGATAAACCGTTGCGTGAGCTGTGTTTGTCAACGGGCTCAATTAGCATCCCAACTTATGGGTCAATTACCGGCCGCGAGAGTCTCAAAATCAAGACCGTTCCTTCATACAGGCGTAGATTACGCTGGACCTATATTAGTTCGAATGGGAATAGGGAGAGGATACAAATCTCGAAAAGCGTACATATCTCTATTTATGTGCTTAACAACTCGAGCTATTCATATCGAATTAGTATCGGATGTTACCACTCCTATGTTTCTTTTGGCATTGCGACGATTTGTGTCTAGAAGAAGTCTTCCTTCAGATCTCTATAGTGGCAATGGAACTAACTATGTCGGAGCTGATATTGAGCTAAAACATCATTTTAAAATGCTTTCCACTGACAAAGAAATGGGGTATGAGTTAGCTAAGCATAGTATCAACTGGCACCTCATTCCTCCTAGTGCTCCACACTTTGGTGGTCTTTGGGAGGCAGGAGTCAAGAGTGCTAAGCGCCACCTACGCCACGAACTAAAAAATTACACTCTCACCTTTGAAGAGCTCAGTACAGTCTTATGCAGGATCGAGGCTTGCTTAAATTCAAGACCCATCTTTGCTAAGAATGATAATTCCGAAGACTGGTTCTACTTGAGTCCTGGTCATTTTTTAATAGGAGCCTCTCTTTTAGCGTTGACAGAACCTTTAACTCTCGATCTGAAGGAAAGTTACTTAAAGAGATGGCAATTAGTATAGAGAATTATAGAAGAATTCTGGAAAAGGTGGTCTATGAAATATCTATTGGAACTTCAAAATCGTTATAAATGCATGAATCCAAGCGAAAACATGAAATTCGGAGATTTGGTGCTTATTCAAAAGGCAAAAACAGCTCATACTGCTTGGCAATTAGCGAGGATCATTAGCTGTCACCCCGGTAGGGATACAAGGGCCGTAGTGTAACTTTGAAAACTGCTTATGGAACTTACGATCGCCCCATAACGCAACTTTGTGTACTGCCAGTTAATTAAGAGAAAATTTAGTTTTCCACAGATTCAAACTATATTTAATCATGGTGGGCGGCGATCGTAATTGTTTTAGTATTTAAGTAATGGATGTATACTTATTCGGCGAATGATATTATAGATTTGAGCGAGAAAATTTAAAAGAAAATTTGGCATAATGAGATCAAATTTATTGATGAATTTAATCGACTTTCATTATTATTGCGAGCATTTGAATTATGTACCAGATTTGGAAACTTATTTTGTTCCTAAAACGGTTCAAGGTGGGCGGAATGTTGAAGCATAGTGCAATGTTATTTGCAAAGTCGCTCTTGTCCCACCGGTCGGTCCTGCCCCGATCCACTCTGAATCAAATTTTTTTTATTAGATACACTCATGGATATACTTATCAAGAAACTTTCCATAGAGTCGAAGTTTCCATTATTTAGATGAGAAGTTCGTCACTCTGTTTTTTATTTAGAGAAGCTGAAGATCGTAACTCGGTTTTTAGCATGGTGTTTTTCTTTAATTCTACTTGCCAATTTTATAACATATCTACCATTTTAAGATCATGCACCGGAGTTCCACGTAACCAATTACATATTTGGCAGCTTTATAATATGGAAAATATAAAAATATTGTGTTGGGGAAAGTTTGCTGGGTAGTTCAAAATTTTATTTTGTTTAAATAGTGCAGTTTTAATTATTTGGAATTTTAAATGTAAGTGAGAACAGGTTTTGGAGCCCAGGTTTATATAGAATTAATGAAATTGTATTATTCAAATCCATTAAATTTGGAATGGGCCAGATAGAAGTGCTGTTATCTATTATTAACCATTTCCCAAAATTTCAGCAAAACATATCCATTTTTCTAATTATAAAACCGCCGAATATAATAACATGTAATAATTGGTCACGTGACAAACTGTCACATGCCCTTAAGTGCAGTTTCAATTGCATTATATTATTTTCTATTCGAAATTATCATTATTGAAAACCCTTTTTCTCCCTCTTGAAAAAATTGTCGTCGAAAATTACGTCATTTCCGATGTGAATGTATATTTTTTTTATTATTCAACAAATCTTAATGCGATAGATTTATATACTGTTGGCATGTTGAAAGAAATGCTATATGTAACTTTAACTCTCCTGGGTCCCACTCTTTATGTGAACAATCGTTGAAGGTATAGCAAAATATGTATTTTATTTATTTTAAGATTAAGATTCATTCATATGTTCGCTTGGAAAAGATTGAAAACCGTCTAAAATCGTACTTTTTCAACATACAATTACTTTTGCAATAATCAAGCAGTAAGTTTTAAACTTTTACAAAATATGCTTCTTGCCACTCTTAAAAAGTGTGCAAAACCTCAGGCCAACATTTTAAATCAACGGAATTTCCGGCACTTTGGTCGATTGGATATCAACAAAAGTGGATGAATTACTCTAGAATTCTGATCACAGCCTTACAAGTAAGTGAAAGTACATTAAAAAGTGAATGTATTTGAAATATCTGCAATTTTTTCATTTCTTTGATACCCTCGTAAATTTCTCAGACTGTTTTCAAAATCATTTTGAAAATATATGATACATAAAAATCTAAACTTTGTATGACACTTTATGACATTGTTTTTTCCTTCTTTTTTAATACCAAGAAACTCCAGGCTACGGGAATACTTTTATTTTTGTTTAATTTTAACACCACTGATAACGATGAAATAATACTGTAACGTATCACATTTGATTGTTTATCGCAATTCTATATGCCATGAGCTTCAAAGTGAGCCATCCCACACTGAGAAAAGTAGATTATACCGTTTATAATCTGGATGTTTAAATTTGGGACAGGAATCTACAAGTCGCACAATTTTGGTGTTAATTTTTTAAATCCTGGATTATGAAAAAAAATTATCTGGATTTAACGGCCTAATATCTGCAGATTGCTGTCCTAATTTTTGAAATCCAAGATTATAAACTGTATAATTCATATTTCTGAGCGCATAAAAAATAAGATTAAAAAAAATATTCTAGCGTAGTGGTAAAACAAAACAAATTTCCTCACTTTTCTTATTTTTAATCATTGATCATGAAAAAACATGACAGACAAATAGGTGAATATATTTTCCCCAGAATACTCTAGGGCTGATTAATATGCATGCTAAATTTCAACCAATTTCAATTTTGAAACAATTTCTAGCACAAATATTGTAGGAGCCGGAGTAGTTACCAACGGATCGAATTGATTGATCATTTAAGTTTTTTGTATCTACAAATGAAGCTAAGACACAAAAATCAAAAGAACTTTTGTTAAATAAATAATTTGAACCTAAGCCTTTTTTTAATGAAGATTAAATTTCGTCTTCCAAATTCGTAGCATTCAACATTATGGGTCTACTTTTTAGAAATTTATAAAGCATTATAAAGTTTTAATGAATTTTGAGATTGACTGTACACGACTATGTCCTTAATTATGTTGATCTTTCCATTGACTAATAAATAAGTCACTTTTAGTCCCTCTAAATTGTACGTTTACCATAAATCTCCACGATTATAAAGCCTACAATTTGAAGAGACCGATTAACGAAATATAAGTGTTCCGAAAAATAAACTTAATTGATATTCCAATGAGATATATTACATTAAATATTTTTCTAAATAATCATTAGTTACACTGTTCAAAACTTTCCATACGGAAGCTTCCATTATTTAAAGAAGATGAACATCGTCACTCTGTTCTTTACATTAGTGGTTTTTCTCAACTCTGTTGGTAAATATAATAATATATCCACTAATTTCAATGCATTTTCAATTCCTATTCCAAATTGTTCAAATTAAGAATACTTTTTCCTCCCTATTGAAAAACTTGACGTCGAAAATGACGTCATTTACGATGTAAATATATATTTTTATTATTAAGAGAATCTTAATAATGTTTATCTATTCCCAATTACTTTTTGGCATGATTTTAACTTTTTAAATTTTTCCTATGCATAAAGCACATCCAACATAAAAAGAATGGCGTTCGAGTAAATGAATGTTGGATGATGCGGCTATTTGGAAAAATGTAAATTATGTCATATGATGAATAGAGTTCTATCCATCTAGAAATCCTATAATAGGTACTCGTATTTTATCATCATATTTTCATTCAAATTCTATGAAATCTTATCAGTGCAAGACTTGGATCAAATTCTCTGTTTCGGAGTCTGGAATATTTCTATAAAATTCCATCCTTTGAGAAGTTGTATACGTTTCTATCAACAGTTTCTCATTGAAACAGAAATCTTGTACTTTTCTACCAACAGCATCTCATTGAAACTAACAAATCTTAACGGCACCAATCTTATATCAAATCCTATGCTCCAGAATCTTGGATATTTCTATCAAATTATATCTGTTGAGAAATCGTATATACTTTTCTACCAACAGTTTCTCATTGTAACTCTGTGAAATCTTATCGCTACAAGACTTGTATAAAATCATATGTTCCGGAATCCTGGAAATGTCTATGAAATTCCATTCGTACAGAAATCTTATAATTTCCTACCAACAGCATCTCATTAAAGATTAAAACTATCAAATCTTACCAGCATCAATCTTTTATTAAATCCTATGTTCCAGAATCTTGGATATTTCTATCAAATTCTATCTGTTGAGAAATTGTATACTTTTCTATCAACAGATTCTCCTTGAACATCTATCAAATCTTATCCATACAGAACTTATATCAAATATTATCTTCTAAAATTTCAGAAATTTCTATCAAATTCTATCCGTTGACAAATTTGATTTTTATAAACGAATAGTTTCTCATTAGAATTCTATAAAATCGTATTGGCATAGGACTTGTATCAAATCCTATGTTCTAGAATTTTGGAAGTTTTTATCCAACTCGATCCGTCGAGAAATCTTATACTTTTCTATCAACAGCTTATTCTTATTGAAATTTTATCAAATCTTATCTACTCCAGACTTTTATAAAATCCTACGTATCAGAATCTCGGATATTTCTATTAAGTTATTATTAAAAAAATCTTATACTTGCCTATCAAATTTTTCTCATTGCATAAGATTTTATAGAATTTGAATGACAATATTTTGGTGGAAAAGTATAAGATTTCAGCACAAATAGAATTCTATAGAACTTTTCCAGGTTCAAGAAAATAGGATTAGATACACGTCTGGTTCTGATGTCATTTGATAAAGTTCCAATAAAAAACGGTTAATAAAAAAAATATAAGATTTTACATCAAACAGAATTTTATGGATATCTTCAAGATTTCAAAACATAGTATTTAGTAGAATTTTAATGGAAAAATCTTGTTTGAAAAATATATAAGCTTTCTCGGCGGATAGAGTTAGATAAAAGCTTAGGATATATATATATATATATATGTATATATAATTTATATCATATATATATATATATATATATATCATATCAATTTAAAATAAAAGTTTATATATATATATATATATATATATATATATATATATCATGGAAATACAATAAATGGATAATCGTAAAAAATATGATCAATATGAAAGGAGGTAAAAGTACAGAGTTTGTCAGCATGAGAAATAGCAAGGGTGAAATGCAATATGATACAGATGGGATACTAGACGCTTTGAGACTCTTTTAAGGAACTATTAGGAGGTGAAGCTATAGGGCAACAGAACTGCGATATAGAACACGAAACGTTAGAAAACCCAATTGAGAGAGGCTGTGCCTCTGAAGTTAGGGATATAATTAAGAACTTAAAAAATCGTAAGGCTCCTGGTGTAGACAGTATTAACTCTGAAATGCTTAAATCCGGTAGCGACTACATACCTCACAGGTTGTGCGAATTGATAAATGTATGTATCTAGATGGGAGAAGCTGCAGAAGACTGGCAAAAAGCGATTATCGTACCAATGTAAAAGGAGAGGGAGATAAAAGCAACTGCAATAAAAACAGAGGAATCAGTGTATTAAGTGTCAGGAAGATCATGTACGGATCAAATATGTATTCAGATCACAGAAAAAAGTTAGAGAGTAAGGAAAGAAGTTGTCTGCGCATTTGTTGACCTAAAAAAATCCATTGACAAGGTGGATAGAAGTAAACTTTGGGAAGTCCTGGAAGAGTACGGAGTCAATAGATGGCTCCTACAAGCAATAAAAACAATATATGCTGGTAGCAAAGCGAGTGTAAGGTTTAATCGGAAACTGAGTGACTGGTTCGATATTATGCAAGGTGTTAGGCAAGGATGCGTTATATCCTCATGGCTATTTATCATATTCATGGACAAGTGTTTGAGAACAGCTCTCTTCGACGAAGAAGGTGTGGGTCTCGAGACAGTGAGGGTACGTGGGTTAGCATTCGCAGATGATAAGGTTGTTATGGCAGAGTCAACCGAAGATGTGCAAAGAATGTTGAACAAACTGAATACAAGCATGAAGAACATGGGCCTCAAAATTAACGTAAATGAAACAAAAATGATGGTGTTGCAACATTGTCCTAAATGATGAGAGAATAGAACCAGTTGACAAGTATCTCCGTATATCTTGCTAGTCTATTCACTAGCGACGAAAACATAAATGGGGAGTTAGATAGGCGTATAAACGAAGGTATGAAGGTTATCGGTAGAGCAGGGTCCATTATCAGAAGTAAAAATATATCAAGTAAAGCTAAAAGGGCAATACATAATTCTATATTTATACCGACCGTGCTGTACGGTAGCGAGACCTGGACCTATCAATTAACGCGATTAACATGACATTCCTGGGCATGAAACAAAATAGCTTGGATAATAATTGGCCCAGGTTGGGGAGGTTTACATGATGACTTTGTGAGGCAACTTTGTGAGCAACCTGGGTCGCAGTAGTGTTGCGGAACGAACGGTTTATTTGAATAAATAACACGGGAATTCTAGATGAATCTAAAAAACTATACGGCCTACGCCACATTTCTCCCTTCCTCACCGAGTGAGTCACGCTTACCCCGAAAGGGAAACGGCTTGATGGTATATATAAATAATAATATAATAAACTAATAATATAAAATAATGGATAATAATGAATAATGGATAGAATTTTATAAATATTTTCGAAATTTCGAGACATAGGATTTAGTAGAGTTTCAGTGAAAAAATATTGACAGAAAAGTGTACGATTTTTAGATAGACAGAATTTTGTAGAACGTTTTGAGCTTGCGTTTTAAAGTGGATATGAACGTGGGATATCATATGACATATTTGATAGGATTGAATTGAATTTTTATCAAAAAAACGTATAGAAATGTATAAGAATCATTGAAACACTGGTCCATTTCGCTTTGATAGAAACCAATAGAAATTCTATGCGTATTATTTAAAGATGGTCTTAAAACTCTGATTTTTTTATGGCGATTTCACCCCATTATTCGTTCAAATTCATATTTTGAGTTAATGCGAGATTCATCCATTTCTATTTCTTCTTGCAGATTTAAGCTCACAGGCCGTCTGGTGGCGACGATCGCGATCGCAAAAATCGCAAGTATTTCCTGCTGAACCTGTTATTCATGAAATTTGTTATTACGAAGATGAGCAGCGACTGCTTCGTCCAATGACAGGATATGTTGAAGTAGGGATAGATGGTTTTGGTTACATCAATGGAGCAGTCATTAAAGGTGCGCTTCGTCCAGTGTGTAATAAAATTGGAAGGATTGTAATCAAATTGAGTAACCAAAAAAGTTATCCGTTAATCCCACATACTATACAAGGGGATATTGCTTTTGGACATCCACCTCATAGATCTATTCATGTCGTATTCGTAAATTAATTCAAGTGGAAAAAGAATGTAAAACTAAAATGCAACATAGATTGTGATCCGAAATGGGATCACAACATAAAATACAAAGATATATGTACTTATAAGTAATGAAAAAGAGTACCTTCTGGTGATTATATTTTGAAAATATTTAGTGAGATCATTGTTTCTTATTTATATTTGAAGAAGAACAGATTATAGAAAAGAAAATATTGAATTTATGAAGAATGGCAAATAAAACTGATATACAATTTCAGTTGAAGTACATGTCAGCTAGTTTTATTTTATTTGAAAAGTTAAGTGCAGATAAGAACACATATGAGCAATCCAAACAATAATTAAAGTTAAAAATAAAGAAAGAGAATATAAAATGAGAGAAGATTATACATTTTTTTGAAAAGATTACTAATTTAGATAGATTGAAAGACATTTTTGCGTATTTCTCAAATGTGTGATTTTCAACAAATTATGAGTAGAATGGAAAGTCGCCATAATTTTTGGATGGATATAAATTTTCTTGAAATTCTGTAATTAAAAAATTCAATCTTACGTCACCAAAATATATAAACTCATGGAAAATAAAAATCATTTTTATTCCAAACAATCACAAGTTATGAAATGGATACTTTCCAGAAAATATACGTTTGTGATAATTTGATTTGAAACAGAAAGCTGATGGCTTATATCTCTTTAACAAGATTCATATGTTTGATGAATAGAATAAATCAATTCAATACCAAAACAACACGTGTTAGCCTTATCCAGAATTATAAATTCTTATACTCTGATTCACTTTTTTCATAGAGTATTAAAAATAAAAAAGGAAGAAGAAAACGGGTTTAATTAAACCATGTATATTTGTTTACATTTCTGATTCAATAATATTTTATTTAAAATGGTCCAAATTGTTACGATTTCATCTCAAAATTCATTTTTGCATTCTTATTCCATCTTAAACTTCTAAGTCAAGATGAGAATTATCATTGTATACGATTGAGATAGTTGATTAA
This sequence comes from Andricus curvator, assembly GCA_932195095.1. NCBI lineage: Eukaryota > Metazoa > Arthropoda > Insecta > Hymenoptera > Cynipidae > Andricus > Andricus curvator. The sequence goes on along the minus strand of CAKNYM010051394.1, from coordinate 266,585 downwards.
AATTATTGAAAATATTCAATTCTTAATGGTTTTGTTCATAATTTTCCAATTGTATTAAAAAATTTCCAACTTTAAATTTTGGCAATTTGCTAGTTTTTAACCATTTTGAAATGGCAATATCATTCAAATAAATATTTAAATGTTAAAAATTTTTAATTATTCAATATGGAACGCTTTGGTTTAAATAATTAAATCTGAAGTATTTATAGAATTAAGATTTGTACAGTTAAATTTTGAAATTGAACACAATTTAAAAATGTACACTTTACTTACAGCAGTACCATTTAATTTTTTTTCTAATTTTGAACTTTAAAAATTTTTATTGCTCTTTAGGTTTAAAGGGTCTTCAATTGACAATTATTGTTCATTCGTGAAACAAGACTATTGATGTTTAAACTCTTAATTCTTATACTTTAAAAATATTCCTTATTGTCTAAGAATAATGTAATAATGATGTAACAATTCCATACAAATAATGTAACATTGATGTAAAAATTATGAAGCATTGAAGTAACGTTGTTTAAAGTTGACACAACAATAATGTGACATAACAGTAATGTAACATTGACATTCAATAGTGTAACAACTATGTAGCAGTGTGTTTCAATTCTTCCGTTGATTCTTTCATTTATAATTGGCCACTGCCAATTAAAGTTTTTAAAATATTGAAAACAAAATGTAGCTTTCAAAGATTTTGAACACAAAATTTAGAAGCTTTCTAAGCATTTTGAAAGGCTTCAAAATAATAATTTTTTTTTGATTAAAATTCCTAAGAAAACTAAAAATGATTTGTTTTAATCAATTAAAAAAATATGTATTTCAAAAAATTTACAAAATTTTCAGAATATAATCTGGAAGATTTTGACACAATTTTTTTTAAATTTGCGGATTCCTGGGAAATTTTTAAATGATTTTTTTTAAACAAATTTGTAAGAGAATATTTAAAAAGATTTCAGAACAAATTTTAATGTATAAATTAATGTTTTTATCTTAAAATTGTTTAAAATTATGTAATTTTAAAATTTTATAAATTTTTTGATTGATTCTTCAATTCAACATTTTGGCTGAGATTTTTTTCTTTATTGACTGAAAAATCTTTCTTGTTTAAAAATTCAACTCTTTTTTTTTAATTCCTTTTTTTTGGTTTGAAAATTAGTCTGTTTTGGTTGAGACTTAATCTAATAAAAATAAAACAGAAGTAATAGTAGTAAAACGTTTGGAGCCGGTAATATGAAACAGATTTATTTTTTAAAGGAAGAATAATTATTTTCAAAATTTCTAAAGTTAGATTTGAAAAACTACACTTTTGAGTTTGACTCCATGAAAATCCTTTATGTTCTGTTTTTTATGTGTTTAACCAGTATTTTTAATTAACTTTCATAAACAAATTGGTTAAGCAACAGAAAAAATTATGATGTTTATTAATGAGTTTCCAAATTAAGATATAGGAATGAGGCTATTCATACTTTTGGACTGGGAGTACACAATTATTTGAATATTATTATTATACCATTAAGCCATTTCCCTTTCGGGGTAGGCGTGACTTGCTCGGTTGGAAGATAGTAGTGTGTATATGGGTATATAGGTATAAAGTAGGTAGGTATATAGGTATGAGGTAGATAGGTATATAAGTGTTAGGTATAGATATTTTAGATTGATATGGAATTCTCGTGTCATGTATTTAAATGACACGTTTATTCCGCAACACTGCTCCGACCCAGGTTGCTGATCAATTTTTCTAGCGATCACCCCAAGTGAAGAGCCTCACAAAATTGTTATGTATGGCTCCCCACTTGGGCCCATTAGTATCCAAGGTCTTTGTTTCAGGCGTCATTCATTCTACTGTCACTCTGTTTACAAACTATTTGTCGCCACACTTTTCTGTCCTGGCATACTACTCTAGCTTCCTTCACGTCCATGCATTTTTTCATGCAAGCTCTTGTGTTTCTATGGCTTCTTATGTCTCTTCGGATTAATGTCTCATTTACAGATTCTAACCATTCTTTCGGCGGTCTACCTCTGAGCATTCTGCCATTTACTTTACCTTTATACACTTGTTTGGTCAGTCGTTCATCTTTCATTCTTTCAAGATGTCCGAACCATCTTAACTGATTTCTTTCCCATATGTCAACTAGTGTCTCTCCTGTACCACATTCTTCGAGGATTGTCTCGTTTCGGACTTTGTCCATCAATTTTTTCCCGCATATTATGCGCAGAGGTTTCATGCCGATCGCGTCAATTTTACTCCTGTCCTTTTCTTGACAGGTCCGTGTCTCGCTACCGTATAGTACAGTCGGTACGAATATAGAATTATGTATGGCCATTTTAGCTTTTTTTGATATGTTTTTATTTGTTAGGATGGTCCCTGCTCTACCGATAACCTGCTTACCCTTATTTATGCGCCTATCTAACTCCCCATCTATTTTTCCGTCGCTAGTGAATAGACTACCTAGATATACGTACTTGTCAACTTGTTCTAATCTCTCATCATTTAGGACAATGTTGCATATTGTTTTCTCACATTTTCCCTCAAACACCATAATTTTTGTTTTATTTACGTTTATTTTGTGGTCCATGTTCTTCATGCTTGTATTAAGTTTATTCAACATTCTTTGCAAGTCTTCGATTGATTCTGCCATAACAATCTTGTCATCTGCGAAAGCTAACCCACGTACCTTGACTGTTTCGAGATCTACACCTTCTTCATTGAAGAGGGCAGTTCTTAGACACTTATCCATAAATATGATAAATAGCCACGAGGACATAACGCATCCTTGTTTCACGCCTTGCATAATATCGAACCAGTCACTCAGTTTCCCATTTACCCTTACACTCGCTTTACTACCTGTATATATTGTTTTTATTGCTTGTAGGAGCCATCCATTTACCCCGTACTCTTTAAGGACATTCCAAAGTTTATTTCTATTTACCGTGTCAAATGCTTTTTCTAGGTCAATAAATGCACAGAAAACTTTCTTTCCTACTCTCAAGCTTTTTTCTGTGATCTGTCTTAAGCTAAATATCTGATCTGTACATGATCTTCCTGGCATAAATCCACTTTGGACTTCCCATATCTTTCCTTCTGTGATTTCCATTACCCTACGAATAAGTATTTTTGAGTATATTTTACTTACGGTACTTAGTAGGCTGATACCTCTGTAATTACTGCAGTTGCCTTTATCTCCCTTTCTTTTGTATATTGGTACGATAATCGCTTTTCTCCAATCGTCTGGGACTTCCCCCGTCTCGACACATAAATTTATCAATTCGCACAACCTGTGAGGTATGTACTCGCCACCGTATTTAAGCATTTCAGCGCTAATACTGTCTATACCAGCAGCCTTACCGTTTTTCAAGTTCTTAATTATATCTCTAACCTCGGTGACACAGACTTTTTCAATTGGATTTTCTAATGCATTATGTTCTATGTCGCAGTTCTGTTGCCCTATATCTTCACCTCCTAATAGTTCTTTAAAAGAGTCTTTTAAAGCGTCTACTATCTCGTCTATATCATATAGCATTTCACCTTTGCTGTTTCTCATGCTGGCAAACTCGGTACTTTTACTTTCCTTCAGCTGTTTCTATAATAGTTTCATAATTCCTTCAAAGTAGTTTTGTATTTTGTTCTCTTCTTCTGTTCTGATTTTTTCTTTGCTCTCCTTGACTAGTCGTTTAGCTTTCCTCCTTTTGTCTTTGTAATCATTTTCGAGTCTATTTCTCTCCTCATCGCTAAGACCTGTCATGTTTAATTTTCTCTCGTGCGCTTTTTGCTTTTCTTGCTGGGCTGCTTGAATTTCATCATTCCACCACGCATCACCAGACTTTCTTCCTACCACTGCCGTACCACACACTTCAATTGCAGTTTTAACAATGATATCCCGTAACAAAGTCCACGCGCCCTCTATATCTTTATTGCTTATAAGCGCTTCCCAAATTGCCCTATCTATGCGTTCTGTAAATTATCAATCTTTATTCGAGTTTGTTTCGTTTTTACATTCTCATTCTAATGAGAAGGTATTGGTTTTATGTAAAATTTGACATAGTCGGTTTTCATCAAATCTCCACGTTTTGAGACCCCCTGAGCTAGAAAAAACGATTTTTAAGAAGGTGTCTGTCTGTCTGTAGTCTGTAGTCTGTCTGTCTGTCTGTCTGTCTGTCTGTCCGTCTGTCTGTCTGTCTGTAGCCACGATAACTTTCGAAAAAATGATCAGATTTGATTGAGCTTTGGCACACTTTTTTATGACCGAAAAATAGAGAACGAGTTCGTTAACCAGCTATTTTGGATGAAAACCCAAAAAGTGAGCACATTTTGAAAATTTTTGAGACCACTTTTTTGGAAGATTTGAAAATTCTATGTACGGTTATTAGTAGTACGCCAAATGGCGAACAAAATATTCTTATGACTTTTCGTGATAAAAAAAAAATTACTGGAGTTATAGCATTTTCAAAATTCCAAAAAACAAACTAAAATGAACATTTTAAGCCGAAAAACGCACGATATGAAAAAAAGTCAAGAGGAGAAAAACGTTGATTCCTGAACACCCTATAATATTTTCATAACAACTTTTTGAATTTTTTGAAAAATAAATAATTCAAATTTTGATCGCACAAAAAATTAATGAAAAATCAAAAAAGCCATTTTGCTGTAAAACTATGCAAGATACCAGAAAAGATTATCTTACCAAAATTGTGCACCTAAAAAAGATCTACAAATTTATTATTATTCATTTTTTGATATGACGCGTAGTTTTTGTTTTATTCGTAAAAAACAGCATTGAAAATAGAAAAATCAAATTTTCAGACGAATGTTACCAGTTACGAAAAAATGACCGAAACAAAATTTGTTCATCCAAGGAAGAGGTACAAATTTATTGTGACTCATGTTTCGATAGGATGCGTGGTTTTTGTTTTATTCATGAAAATAACATTGACAGTAAAAAAAATCAAATTTTTGAAAAAACAATGCAAGGTACGAAAACATATGAATGAACAAAAATTGTGCATTCAAAAAAGACTTACACACCCGTAATCAATTTTTGTGGTAAGAATATATTCAAAATGAAAAAATTAACTTTTTTGATAAACGGCACAAGCTAAAATAAAATGTTAACTAATAAAATTTGTCGCATGAATTATATCATTACTTTTCATTTGAAATCAAATACAAATTTAGTAATTTGTATATGAAGAACATATAATACGAAGCACAAAGTGCGCGCTCAGTGTATTTACCAAATCGCACGCCGTAAGTGCGCTCAAACTTTTTTGTTTCTATCATACGGTTCAAATGATTTTCAAATCAAATATCGAGCGCGAAGCGCGAGTGTCTGGATGAGAATGTGTTTCTTAAGGTCGATAGAACCTTGAGTAAATAAAGTTCCTTTTCAGTCTAAAATAAAAATAAATTTAACAATCACTTAATATGTAGAGGTTTTGATAATTTTATAATATTTGCAAACAAACTTTTTCTTTTCATCGAAGTCGAACACGAAGTTCAAAAATCTAGATGAGCCTAGCGTAAAGCGCGACGCAAATACGCCCGAGCGCGTAGCGCGAGGTGAATACATAATCGAGCGCGAAGCGCGAGATAAATATATGAGCGAGCGCGAAGCGCGAGATCGAACAGTCGCGCGCCCTAGGCGCGCTCAAACTTGCGAGCGAAGCGAGTCGCGCGCGAAGCGCGCCATGAGAATGTGCCCGCGAAGCGGGCAGATTTTTTTTTTCTTTTTTCTCCATCCCCGCCCTAAGTTTATTTTCGAGACTAAAAGGTAATGATCAGTATTGCATTCGGAACCCCTCATGACTCTTGTATCTTTGACTAGTTCTCTTAGTCTTTCATCCGCAATAACGAAGTCAATTACACTGCGGTTATTTCCTTTACACCAGGTGTACGTGTGGATCATTTTATGTCGAAACCAAGTATTGGTAATAAATAGGCCCTTTTCTAAGCATAAGCTAACTAATTTTTCCCCGTTATAATTTTTTCTTGTTGGATCCCCAAAATTACCTAGCACCCTTTCTGTATCTGTATCCTGACGTTGGACGCCGACCCATCCGTTCATATCTCCTAGCAGAATTATTCTTTCACCTTGATCGCAAGTACTTATTGTATCATTTAAAGTGTCCCAGAAGGCGTCTTTGACTTCTCGCGGCTCACTGTCAACTGGGGCGTAGCACGCTATGATAAATAATCTTTTGATTCCTACCTTCATTCTAGCCCATAACAATCTGGGAGATACAAAACCATGATCTTTGAGATGCTGTCTTGCTTTTTCATTCATAATTAAAAAACCGACCCCTTGACGATTTGATTCACTACCTACTCCTGACCATATTTCAAAACCGCCTTTCAACACCCCATTTTATATGTTTCTACCTTCGCAACCCTTTTTCTTCGTCTCAGGTACACATAAAATATGTACTTTCCTAGCATCCATAGTTTCTCGTAGTTCTCTTACTTTAAGATCATTCACTCCTCTAGCATTCCAAACACCCAGTCTCCATTCATCACCTGAAACTCGAACTTTACGTTTACCGTGTGTATGCATTTCGTCAATCAAAGTTTCAGTCCATTCCGAGGCTACTTTATTGTTTGTATTATTCATGTTTAGATTGTACACCCAACTATCACCTTTATGCGCGAGATTTGTTTTGCGAGCCGAAATCATGTCCAAGTTAAGTGATTATGCTGAGAAGGTTACCAGCCTTCAGCAGCGTTGTATTAGATAGGAGTTAATATGTGCTCATCTGCCGAATACTGGCCTACCTCTAAACGAGGAACCAATAAGTCTGTCTGTCTGTCTGTAGCCACGATAACTTTCGAAAAAGTGATCAGATTTGATTAAGCTTTGGCACACTTTTTTATGGCCTAAAAAGAAAGAACAAGTTCGTTTACCAGCTATTTTGGATAAAAATTCAAAAAGTGAGCACATTTTGAAAATTTTTGAGACCACTTTTTTTGAAGATTTGAAAATTCTATGTACGGTTATTAGTAGTACGCAAAATGACGAACAAAATATCCTAATGACTTTTCGTGATAAAAAAAAAATTACTGGAGTTATAGCATTTTCAAAATTCCAAAAAACAAACGAAAATGAACATTTTAGGCCGAAAAATGCACGATATGAAAAAAAGTCGAGAGGAGAAAAACGTTGCTTTTTGAACACCCCATAATATTTTTATAACAGTTTTTTGAATTTTTTGAAAAATAAAAAATTCAAATTTTGATCGCACAAAAAAATGATGAAAAATCAAAAATTCCATTTTCCTGTCAAACTATGCAAGATACGAGAAAAGATCATTTCACCAAAATTGTGCATCTAAAAAAGATCTACAAATTTCTAATGACTCACTTTTTGATATGACGCGCAGCGCGAGGTGAATATATAATCGAGCGCGAAGCGCGAGATAAATATATGATCGAGCGCGAAGCGCGAGATCCAACAGTCGCGCGCCCTAGGCGCGCTCAAACTTGCGAGCGAAGCGAGCCGCGCGCAAAGCGCGCGATGAGAATGTGCCCGCGAGGCGGGCAGATTTTTTTAATTTGAAAAAGAGTTATATATAGATATATATTAAATTCTCACCTGCTTGAAATATAAAAAACGTCTTTTGAAGTTAACCGTTGAAAACATTGAGAACTTTAAAACGATTTTTCTGAGATATTGTCGAATATGTAAGAAAAAATCTCTGAAATACTGTGGAGGGCTTGATTTATTGTGCCCAAATTAATTGGAAATATATTGAAATATTTTTATAAAATTAGTGAAACCCATTAAATTAATCTCTGGAATCTGTCAAGAACTTGAAAATTCTCTCAAATTAGGAAATATCTCTATATATTTGAAAACCTTTGAAAGGCCGAGAAATCTCTCATAAAGTATCATAAAATGCCGCGAAAATTTCATGGAATTCTATATTTCCTGAAATTTCAGATTTAAAACGCCCCAAGATCCCTTAAAAATATCTTGAAATTCTTTTAAATCATTGAATTCAATTGAAATAAAAAGTCAGATTTTCCATTAAATTTATCCCATTAGAGAAAAATTAAATTGGTCCCTGGAAGCTGTTAAAAAGCCGTAATATGCCAGGATTTTTAAGAGAATAAAAATTTTGAAATTCCTTTCAGACTATTAAAAATCAATTGAGAATTCCCTCGAATACGCCAAAATAATTTCAAGTCACTATAAATGAATATCTTTAAATACCTGAAAGAGAAAGCAAATTCTGAAATTCTATGAAGCCACTCTGTTTTCCTGAATACATTTGTTGAAATTTGATAAAGAATTATGTATACATATATCAAGCTTTTCTTGCTTGAAATATTGGAGTTAAAATAATTAAAATAATTCGATTGAGAAAAAAAAAAAAAATAGATTGAGAAATGCGATTGTTTGAAAAATAAACTAAATTCATTATGTTAGTTAATAATTTTTCAAATATGACCAAATTTCAGCTTTCGGAATGTCCAAAGTTAAGTAAAATATTGCAACAATAAATTAAAGATACTGCAGTGGATTTCAGTAAAATATACTGCAAAATTTTCCATAAAATTTCACATAATCTTGAACATTTATTCTTTAATTTTCAACTCTTTAAGTCAAATAACATATCGTTGGAATCGTTATAATTCGCAGATTTCGAATATTATATTTAAAAATTACTAAGTGCTAAATTTAAAAAATGTCATATTCCGCATTTTAGTCCTCATTAGGTACAAAGGGGCTCCCGCTGACCAGGTTCGGCGGCAGCCAGGGCGGAATTGTCATCTGCCTGAAAGGAATACATACGGAAACCCAATACGTGATTAGTCGACTTTAATTGCAAAGGATACAATTTTGGCATTCCTATAAGTGAGTTTAGAATTTTATTTCAGTTTTGGACATAGTCGAAGGAACACTTCACTTGGAATACTCTATTCCATGAATCTTATTTAAGTAAATACAAATCGGGACTGAAAATTTATTTCAAGCGGCTGAAAATGTGTTTTAAAGTAGTTTTTGTATTCTCCCTCCTATGTATTCACAATATTGTCTCAGGTAAGTTTATTCCCAATTATTTAAAAAAATTTTATATTGTTGCCTAGTTTTTGAACAGATTTTTTTTCAAATATTGAAAACCAATTTTTTTAGAATTGAACTATTTGGAGGGGGAGAAATGCTTCACTCCATTAAAAAGACCCGGAAACTGCATCGGAATAAAAAAATGCAAGCCTTTGATGGATCTCTTGAGATCATTAAAACAAAAAGTAGTGGTAGCAAATTCCCCCGAATTGCAATTACTACAAAAATCAAATTGTGGCTTCGAAGGAAAGACCCCTAAAGTTTGTTGCGAACAGGTGAGTTATTAATTTTTATAATAGAATAATTTACATATTAAACACTATGAATATTTTTAAATGGAAATAGTATGTGTGATGCATTGCAATTGTATACTTTTTAACAACAAAAACAATTAAGATCCAACAGATAACAACATCGAAATTAAATTTATATCCGCCCCCACCTGACGTGACTAATCACAAAAATCTGCATTTGCTGGATCACAAGTTATGCGGACCAGTTAGCGAACCAAAAGTGTTTGGTGGAAACAAAACTGGAGTTTTGGAATTTCCATGGATGGCATTGCTGGGATACAAATTGAGTGGTGATTATTTTGGATTCCAATGCGGCGGAACAATAATCTCGAAGCGGTATATTCTTACTGCTGCTCATTGTGTAACAGAACTTCCTGAAAGTAAGCATACACTTTTAATTTAACATATCATAAATATAATTAGCTGGTCCGAAAAAGTATTTTCTTTTCTAAATTAAATCAAATTATTTCTTTTGGTGTGAAAATGACTACTGATATGGAGCAGAAATTAAAAAAACCCATAAGTGGCCCTCAATCCCGTTTTGTGAATAAAATGTTGATTTTATTTGAGTAAAAGCTTTTATTGAGTTCATTTACTTTTAAATTGTTTTTGGGGGCCGTTACAAAAAACTACGTGACGCTATTTTGAAGACTTTTTTCACCCCTCCACTTCTTCTTTACAGATTATCACACAAAGCTTGAATGCCCCGGGGTGACGTAACAAATACGAACACCCAAATTGTTTTCTTAGATTTCATTTGATAAATGCCTACAATAAAACAAAAAAAGATACAAACATAATATTTTAACAGTCTTCACAGCCGGAAATGCTCTCAAAATATGGAAAATAAGGAGAATTTTTACGAAAATAGGAAAATAATAGGGGAATCAATTCTGTGAAATAAAATTAAAGTATAGGTACTAGGTTGAATTTTTAATGAATAAACAAATTAATTTTAAAACAAACAGTTGCATTTACAATCAAATAGATGAACTTTTAAGTAAAATAGGCAAATTTTTAAACAAATATGTTTCCACCAAAAAAAGATTTTAATTTCAAATAAAAAAATTTTCAGATTTTCAGCCAAAATGGATCAGCTAAATTTTTAGTTAACATCAGTGGTGTAGTCGAGTGCTAACGGGGCGAAAAGTGTCGATTTTTCAAATTTCATTTTTTGTCACCTAGACAAAAATTTTGTTATACTTCTCGCCACTTGGATTCAATGCGCAGAGGTATAAGAAATAAAGAAAAATGGTTAACTTGTAAAGTCAATTGTTATAAATAAATTGTATAAAAAAATAGTCGACATTAGGGGATATTCGTCCGCAAAGTATATTTCTGCCCTGAAATGGCTTGCTATCATCGTTAGAATGATACGTGGCCGTTGAAATTCAAGACTGAATATTTTATGAATTAATTCTATAAAGAAATTATATAAACAAATGCACATTTTAGTCGCTTTTAAACAAAACGTAATCGTCTTTTTTTCTGACCTTGCTGAAATTATATTGCCAATCATTTTTTTATGAAAAAATTTTGCTACGCATTATTATTTGTTTGTTTTATAAACAAATGCACATTCTGGACGCTTTTAAGCGAAAAGAAATCATTTTTTCTTGTGTTTTTTTAAAATTATATTGACAAGGATGTTTTCAAAGAACATTTTGCCATTTTTCGCTGTTTGTTCATTTTCTAAGCAAATTATATAAAATGTATTGTTATATTATTATATTTATTATTTATAACTCTAAAATCATATACAAATTATAATATATTGAGAATAAGTGAGTTTACGAGTTTCAGAGTCTCAGACACTCGGGGTACCCAGTGGACACGAAATTTAAGAACGTATTTGAAACGTTCTAAAAACGTTTCTTGGACGTACAAGCCAAAAGACGTTATTTGAACGTTTAAAAAACTGTCCGAAGTCAGACCACATAATGTTCCGAAAACGTTTCATATTCCAAATACGTCCTTAAAACGTCTCAGGAACATTGTATGTTTAAGGAACGTTATTTGGACTGACTTAGGACGTTTTTGAGCCGTTCTAATGATGTTCTTTAACGTTTGTGCCCACTGGGTATATTCTAAGGGGCAGTGTTAACCAAACTGGCAGGGCTAACAAAAAAAGGACAGTATTAAACATTGATTTCGGGCAGTATTAAATGTTGTGATGAAAATATTAAATAATGAATAATAAAATATGTATTGAATAATATGTATATTTATATAAGTATTTGCACTAAGAAAGGGAGATTTATTGCGAAAATTAACTGTTTGTAATTTTTCAGTTTGTAAATTATTAAATGAAAAATTTTATAGGTATATAAGAATAATTTGGCGTTGAAAAATGGAAAATTCCGTTATGTTAACATCTTCAAGTTTAGAATTTCTTTTCTAGCATAAACATTTTTTTTTTATCAGAATGGAAAATAAAATATTTTTTTTATTTAATTACAGATGTAACTTTAGCGAAAGTCAGAGTGGGTGAGCATGATCTCAGTACAGAACGTGATTGTGACAAGGATGTAGATAATCTTGAGTTGGTGTGCGCAGAAAAGTACCAAGAGTTTGGAATTGAGAAAATCCATTCACATTTTGAATACTCAAGAATGAAATATGATAATGACATTGCGTTACTAAAACTGGACAAAGATATTGATTTTGGACCTCGCAATATTAAACCGATCTGTTTACCTATTGGTGCTGCTGCAACTATAATTCAAAAGAAGGTATGAAAGATTTAATAATAATAAAAATATTGATGTAATAGAGTGGTTCAAAATTTTTTTTTTTTTAAATGGCACCCCTAAGAACTTTTCCTATTCGTGTGAAAATAAACTCTGATTTTTCACCAAATTAAAACAAAATATGTAGGTCTCCCCAACTGATTTTTGAAAAACAAATGTTAATTTAATTCAAATAACAATTTTTAATGCCCTATTTAACTTTGCACAATAGGCATTGTATTTTTTTACCGGTTTTGGAGACCGCTACATATTTTTGTAGACACAGAAAAAATTGGGGGTACAAAATGTTGCAGGTAATCGTTCAAGCAGGATAATAGTCAGCTGATTACTCCAAACGGAGGTAAATTTTCCGTGGTTACAGGTCTGTCACGTGCTGACTCTAGCCGAGTTCGCCGGAGATATCTGTGATTCACCACGGAAAGTTTACCTCAGCCTCAGTTTATCTGCTCTCCGATTACCTGCAACATTTCGTACCCTCAGTTTTTTCCGTGGAATCCATCTAAAGATCGGGGGAAATTTTGACATTAAAAGGAACAATTTGTAGAGGTACCATTGTAGAAGAAAGCCTTTCTTTTGGATGACCCTAATATGAAATTAAAAAAAAACCTGTCTATTTTATTAAAGATGACATTAACTGGATGGGGAGCAACAGAAATGGGCATGCGAAGTCAAGATCTGCTTCTGGTTCACCTTTTACCAATTTCAATTCAAGAATGTGCCAAAATTTACGGACCACTTGATATAGGATACAAGCAAATTTGCGCAGGCGGTGAAAAAGGTCGCGACTCTTGCTCAGGTGACAGTGGAGGTCCTCTCCAAAGTCCTGGAATTTACAACAATGACATGAGGTTTATTCAATATGGAGTCGTCAGTTTTGGACTTGGAAGTTGCGGTTCTCGAGGAGTGCCTAGTGTTTATACAAGAGTGTCTTATTTCATGGATTGGATTCTAGACTCCATGGAAAAATAAATTTTAATTCGGACGGGCGTATGCGTATTATTTATAATTATAATTATTCAAATTCAAAGACTATTTTCAGATTTTTAATCGTATTTTAGTTTTTATGACATGTATGGTATATTAAATTATATTACAACATATTTATGCATATTACATATTACATCACTCTTTAAGCCAGATAATAAAATGCTTGCAAGCTGAGGGCGTATTCGCACGCATATGTTCGGATTAATCCGCAGAATGTGCCCTCACCTGATGAGACACATGGGGCATAATTTCTGAAGTGTACCCACCTCGAAAATGAAAGTTGTCCGATCGGGCTAAAATTTGGCTCAATTGTAGTCCTATTAGATAGTACTCCTGACACCAAAAATTAATTTATTTTGATAATTATTTATCAAAGTGGAGGGGGTACCATTTTTGTGGTTTTTAAGCAAAGCCTTACTTTCAAACGTTTGTAACTTTTGTTCTATTGCCTTAAACAAAATTTCACTTCAAATATTTTCGATAGATTTTTTCACAAACTTTCTGGCGGTAAAAACAAGTTTCAAAAAAAGTCAAAATTTGACCCGAATTTTTTAAAATCAAAAATAAATTTGACTTTTTTTCAAAATTGAGCACTTTTTTTTCTTCAAAATAGTTTTAAAAGAAAGCTGAGATTTTTTCCTATAAGATCCTCAATTTTCAGAGTGGCAAATTAATTCGCCTTTGAGTAATAGAACGATACGTAAACAAGATTCCATAATAGGGCGGGTGGCGCGCGATCTCCCCTAGTGCGCTCACGCCGAGGATCTTTGTGCAACGCTTTAGTGCCAGTTTTTTAAGTTAAGTAATATTATATGCTACTAGAATAACTGCTCTCTGCATTTTCAGGGTGAATTAACAAGGCCTACATTACAGTCAGTGTAAAATTAATTGGGAATATGCTTTAAAAATTAGAAGTGAGAATATACTTCTTTTGAATTTACCCGCGCATTTTCACTTCCTACTTCTGCCACTAGATGGCTGTCTGCCACTAGATGGTTGTGATTCTCACAAGAGAAGGTAATTTTTAACACTATAAGAAACTGGAATTTAATATTCATATTTTACTGATTCATTGTGATTCCATTCCATTCCGATTGTGAGTTTTCATGATGTCTGGTGATGATATGACTGCATATGATCATATTGTGATTATTTTTGCCAAATAACAATCAGCCCTTTTCAGGGCCTCTAAATTTATTTTAACGAGGGATTTTTTGTCGAAAAACATGATCTCCCTATAGAATGCTTGTGAATGTGCTATTGTGATCTATTGACTATCAAACGGACATTTTAAGAAAACGGGCATCCTCGTAGTGATGAACTTCTAGACGAAGGCGGGTGGCGCGCGTCATTGTTAAGTGAAAAGCTTGGACTAAATAAAAGTGCATTATAGTGATAGTGTAGTGCAATGTCCCTCGCATTTACGCGAGTGGAAACAGGATTTTAAAATGCCTGACAAGTGGGGCCTTAGGCCTGTTAAAAGACCTAGGAATGAGTCTGAACAGACAACAGCCGTGCCTCTGAGTAATCGTTATGCAGTTCTACAGAACAGTGAGGAGTGCAACAAGACTTATCCTAATCAGGATGAAAAAATGGAGGAGAATCAGGATGTGCAGGAAGAGAAGGTTAACCCAACACCTGGAAAGCAGAAGAAGATGCCACCCATAATCATCTCTCATGAACTTGATGATTACTCAGGATTTGTCACCACTCTAAAATCCTTCATAAAAGGGGACCCTAAACTACATTATTCCCCGAAAAGTTTGACCATTTATGCGGAGAACGAGGAAGATTACTCCACACTCATAAAGGAATTGAACATAGCAAACTGTGATTATCATACATATCCGACAAAGGAAATGAAGACGAAGAGAATGGTGCTGAAGGGACTCCCCAACATACCAAACAAAGAACTTGAGGATGACTTGGACCGACAGGGAGTTAAATGTCACAAAATTACACTGCTGAAGACTAAAACTAAAGGCGAGCTTCCCACAGATCAACCTATCTACTTAATAGACTTTCCGCACAACACGGATCTCAAGAAAGTCAAAGATATCCGCTACCTATGTTATGTTCGAGTACACTGGGAACGGTACAGAAACAGGAGAAGGATAACCCAGTGTCATCGATGTCAGCGATTTGGACATGGGACCACCTACTGCAGAAACACGCCCAGATGCGTCAAGTGCGGTGAGGAACATCTAACAATTACATGCAAGAAGACTAAGGAAATCCCTCCCAAATGCGCAAACTGCGCAGGGCTGCATCCGGCGAACTACTCTAAGTGCCCTGCATATCTCAAACACCTGGCCAAGGTGGAATCCAGACGTAAGCCTGTGTACGAGAGACAACCCCAGAGGACCAATATTCCTGTCCTCACAAAAAACAACTTTCCGGTGCTTCCTACTGTCAGGAGACAGGTTCCTGAGCCAGCTACAGCGTGGAATACAAGGCAGAATCCACGTGATACTGAGAGAAGGCATCAGGGACAAGAACTTGAAGATCTTCAAGATCTAATGACTGAAGTTAGAAGACTAAATCAAATATGTGATATTGGTAAGATGTTGGAACTAGTTAGGGAACTAAATAATAAGTTAAGCCACTGCAATAATGATTTAGACAGACTTCAAACTTTTTATACTATCTTAACCAAGAATGGCTGTAAATAGTTTTAATATTAACTCACTGAAAATAGCGCACTGGAACGCCAATGGCTTGCGTGGAAACCAAAGCGAACTTAAACAATTTATCGTTGAAAATAAAATTGACGTAATGCTCTTAAATGAAACAAAATTAAAACGTGATGTCAAATTTAAACTCTCTGGGTATGAATCTATCCGAAAAGAAAGAAGCGATAATACCGTGGGGGGCGGGGTTATGATCATTGTCAAAAGTGTGATCCAGTATCATGAAGTGTTAATAAACACTAGCAGCCTTGAAGCCGTAGCTATTAAACTTAAAAATGGGTTAATAATCGTTTCAGTTTACAATCCACCCCAGGCAAAAATTTCTAATAATGATCTCTCTCTCTCTCTCTTGAATAAATTAGGGAAAAAACTACTTATTTATGGTGATTTAAATGCAAAAAATACTTTTTGCAACTGTAACAATAATAATGCTAACGGAAAGATAATTCTGGATTTTGCTGTTAATAAAATGTACAAGATTCTTGATCCTAATGGCCATACTTTATATCCCTATAATAAAGGCACCCCTAGTACGGTTGATATAGGCTTAACTAGGAATATTAAATGTGATATTGAACTAGAGATACTGGATGAACTTTACTCTGATCATCTCCCCGTCATAATTATGTTGACTAACTCCGTCAAAATCATCTGTCGAGAGCAAAAATTTCTCAATTATAAACAGGCTAAGTGGGATAGGTTTAGGGACTCTGTTAATAAAAATCTAGCTATTAATAAAAACATCAATTCTGAGTCAGAATTGGATGATAGCATTGGCACCTTAATGGTAGCAGTCAAACATGCGATGGTAGAATCTATTCCATTTACTAAGGGGTGTAGTGGTGAAGCAATCTATATCCTGCCTTCTGAAATTAAAGATTTGATTAAAACTAGAAACCAATTAAGAAATATGTGTCAAAGAACCTATAGCGATGAAATTCGTAAAATTAAAAATAGACTCACAAATACTATCAATAGGAAGATTGCAAAACACAATAATAAAAACTAGAATAACAAGCTTGATACCCTTAACCCTAAAGATAATTCTATATGGAAAATGACTAAATGCTTTTTAAAAAATAGTATGCAACCCATACCCGACTTGAGGGATGAGAACGGGCTTGTTCATGGTGACCCTGATAAGACCAACTTATTAGCGACACATTATGAAAAAGTCCATTGCATGACATCTGACATGGGAGACACTACTATTGAGGATCTTGCCATTGCTAGGTGGCACGAAATAGCCAACCAAAGAATTAATGTAGAAGACATTGATCTCACTTCCCCTAAAGAAATTAAAAAGGTTGTTAAAAGAATGAAACCCAAAAAAGCACCGGGCCTGGATGGCATCCAGAATATTGTAATACAAAATTTACCCAAAAAAGCCTTCGTGCAACTTGCGTACATTTTTAATACAGCTTTCAAATATGCATATTTCCCAAATAACTGTTACCCACTATTAGCAAAATTTTTGAAAAAGTAATTTACAATCGAATACTCGACTTTGAAAATAAGAATAAAATTTTTATTCCGGAACAATTTGGCTTCAGACAAAACCGAAGCACCGTACATCAACTCCTCAGATTAACAAATCATATCAGCACCAACTTAAATAAAAATAAATGTACTGCACTAGCTCTTCTTGACCTTGAAAAGGCCTTTGATACCGTCTGGTTTGAAGGTCTTATATTGAAACTTTCCAGGTACAACTTCCCAACCTATATTTTAAAAATTCTCCAAAGTTATCTTAGTGATAGGAAATTTGTCGTCACGGTAAAAGGCGTCATATCTAACGAACATAAGATTGCAGCAGGTGTACCCCAGGGATCGATTCTGGGTCCGGTGCTTTTTATTTATTTCACAAACGACTTTCCACGAAACAATGTCCAAAGGGAGGTCCCGTCTGACAGCACTCCGCGAATTTTACTATTTGCAGATGACACTGCAGCCTTCGTCTCCTCTTTTAGTAAAAGGTTAGCAACTACGAAACTACAACAATATGTCAAACTATTGCTTGAATTTTTTCATACGTGCAAACTTAAGGTTAATGTTAATAAAACAGAGTTTATTATTTTTTCTAAGAATACTAAGAAAGAAAATGTACCTGACTTTATGTTAAATGACTTATGTATAGAAAAGAAAACTAGCGTTCAGTACTTAGGAGGCGTTCTAGATTATAAGCTGACCTTTATCCCACACATTAAAAAAGCTAGGAAGAACGCATTCAAGACTGTAGGTGCGCTGCACTGTCTCATTGGCAGGTGGAGCTCGCTTAGCATTAAGAACAAAATACTCTTGTACAAAATGATAGTAAAACCAACTATGCTCTACGCTGCGCCTATATGGAGTAATACGTCAGCGACAAACATAAAAACTCTGCAAATTGTCCAAAACAAATGCCTGCGTATGATCACCAATGCAAAACCTAATAATAGGATCATAGATTTACATAAAACCTGCAATATTAAGCCCGTTAAAGACGAAATCCATAGTTTAGCAAGGAATTTTTATATTAACCAAATCTCGCGACTTGCTGAACTTGAAGAAATAAAAATGTATACCCGAGATACTGCGCCTTTCAGAATAAAAGCTAAAATGCCGTATCATATCCTACTTTGAAGACTGAAGAGTTCCAACATCTTCACAGCTCTGTGCTGCTGTTACTTTTATCTAGTTTATTTAGTTTTTAAGTTTTAAGCTCATTCCTTTAGTTTTAAGAATAATTAGCTAACTTTATGGGTTTTTACACAACTTTTTACCCAATACTCATAACAGACTTAATTCCATTGTGATGAATACTTAGAATAGTAAACGAAATAAAATAGATTATTTAATAGGATAAAATTTCTCATCGAGAAATGGGTGCCTCATCAGTATTCACCTTAGACCTTATTGTATAATATTTTCATGTACAAATTCTGGTTCATACTTAATAAAGATTGTTAAAAAGTAAAAAAAAGTTCATATTTTACTCGCAGATTTTATCTAAAATCAAGTTTATCGAAGCAGGTTTGTACGTAAATTTATTTTATTCTTTATTTTCCCATTCTTATTCTCCTTTATCTATTATTCTTAGGGCCGGTTCCACCAAACTCGGTTAAATCAGTGGTTAACTGACGGCGGGTTAAAGTTAACGCCATATTTAAGCTTGGATTATCCTGTTGTGCGTTCCACCACATTTTTCGTGGGCGCGGTTAGCTAACCAGATCAGTGCTCCCAACGCGGGCACCTTGCACTACTGCGCATGCGATGCATAAGGCGCTTTATTGGCTGCCCTTCGCGCGCTTATTTGAAACGTTAAAAACCACAATTTTTCTTATTTATTATTTAGAATCAAAAAAAATTATATTTTAACATGTTCAAGTGGTACGTGGATGGTTTCTAAAATGTTTTGAGCATGAGGTTAAAAAATAAAATGAGACTTCAGTAAATAAACATGATATTTTTTATTTACTGAATACTCATTTTATTTTTCAACCTCATGCTTAGAATATATTCAAAAACATCCACGTACTACTTGAACATGTTAAAATATAATTATTTTTAATTATTGATGATAAATAAAAAAATTGTATCTTTTAACATTTCAAATAAGCGCGCGAACGGCAGCCAATGAAGCGCCTCATGCATCGCAAGCGCAGTAGTGCAAGGTGCCCGCGTTGGGAGCACTGAACCAGATCGTCGTTTCGAAGTAACTCCTATTTCACTTTAAATCATTCGTGTGATTGGCTACCCGTCGGTCGAGTGGAAAGCAAAGCAATATGTCCGTGCGCGCCAAATCCAGGTAAGGTTCACGCCACGCTCGTGTCTACACTAACCTGAAAAAAGTGAATGTTGGTGTATGTTTTGTTCGTGATATATTATTATATCACATATAAATTCAAAAACATCTTCTTCGACTTCGTCATCAGACGATCTCAGAACTTCTTCCAAAAACTCCATATTTCACAACGACACTGCAGTTTTTAGGTTAGAGGACGATTAAGTCGCCTTAACCGATCAATTTTGACCGGTTAGATTTAACTGTGGTTAACGCGAGTTAACCGGCCGCTAAAAAGTGGTGGAACGCGTAACTAGGTTTAACGGAGGATTAACTTTTTAATCGAGGTTGGTGGAACCGGCCCTTATAATTGTATTTCTGGGAATATCGTGACTTTGGTCATTCTTATCTAAAAATCTCTTTTTCAATTTGAAAAAAATACTTTTTCTTTATACCTCGGTCGAAACTACGCAACTTTTGCACCTATTTTAGGGCAGAAAGTTAAAGATTTGTGCATCGGTAATGCCGCACATAGGCCCTCTGTAACAGCGGGAGCAAAAATTTTTTTGATTTGCTCCGATACGTGAAGCTGCTCTTATTACCCCGACTGTCATCAATCATTTGTTATTAAGTGTGTTTTGTTTACGCTGCTCATTTATAATTTATAGTACTGAGATATCGTTTGAAAGTGACGTGTCGAAAATTTATCAACTTTATTTAATTAAAATATCAGTTAATAAAATGATCTCAAGTAATTTTTTTTTTATTTGATGCCTGCCCCCCCCCCCCCCGACCAGCAGCACTCGCTTCGCTCGTGCCGCAAATGTCGGGGGCAGGCATCATTTTTTTCGATACAATACATTTTAATTTAATATTTTTCCTTCGTACTTTCGACCGGCTATAAAGAAAAATAGTATACACTACACGGGCAGAAGTTTGAGAGCCCTGAACTTTCTGCCCTAATAGTGTAATATACTATTTGCACGATGCCCTCTGAAAAAGTGATTAAAATTTGGAAGAGTAGATGTATTAATCCTTTTCAAAAAGTGAGGCATGAATCAACTAAGCTTAAACTCCGTTGTCTTTCCCAGGACTTGCGTTTGAAATTCCCTACTCTACCAGAAGAAGCTCGAATTTGCAGTTCATATAGATACCAACTCAGCGGGGATATCATCCTTGAACTCTGGAGATGTTGCAGAGCCTTCTGGTAGAGATAAGGTAGATACTGAGGATCATGAAATGATTTCTGACGATGATGAAGATCAGCTATATGACAGCGAAGAAGATTTAGATGTCTTAGACACCAAGCTGC
Source organism: Andricus curvator (assembly GCA_932195095.1). Taxonomy (NCBI): domain Eukaryota; kingdom Metazoa; phylum Arthropoda; class Insecta; order Hymenoptera; family Cynipidae; genus Andricus; species Andricus curvator. The sequence continues at coordinate 245,731 of CAKNYM010051394.1, read as the reverse complement.
AGTGTGAAAACAAATATCATAAAGCTGCTGTGAAGTACTTGGTCAAATCATCGAAAAATTCAATGACTCCAAAGATCTTCAAAAACAATTTCAACTTCTTTCGCTTGCGCCAAAATCTTGGGGAGGAAGAAAACTGATGCAGGTGTTCAATACATCAGAGCGAAAAGCAAGAAATGTGAAAAAATTAGTTTCAGAGCATGGAATTCTTACGCTTCCGTAAGTTTTCGTCCTCTGAGAAATACGACATCTTCTCGAATGGCAAAAAACAGAAACCGCAAAAGAGGCCTGCAAAGAAAACAACTGTTGAAACTATCGCCAAAAAATCGAACAGAAAGACACATAATATTACTTAACTTAAAAAACTGGCACAAAAGCGTTGCACAAAGATCCTCGGCGTGAGCGCTAGGGCAAATAGCGCCATCCGCCCTATCACGTCATCTTGCTTACGTATCGTTTTATTACTCAAAGACGAATTAATTTGTCACTCGGAAAATTGGGGGTCTTATAGGAAAAAATCTAAGCTTTTTTTAAAACTATTTTGAAGAAAAAAAAGTGCCCAAATTTGAAAAAAAAGTCAAATTTATTTTTGATTTTCAAAAATTTGGGTCAAATTTTGACTTTTTTTAAAATTGTTTTTACCACCAGAAAGTTTGTGAAAAAATCTATCGAAAATATTTGAAGTGAAATTTTGTTTAAGGCAATAGGACAAAAGTTACAAACGTTTGAATGTAAGGCTTTGCTTAAAAAACCCAAAAATTGTGCACCCCCTCCACTTCGATAAATAATTATCAAAATTAATTAATTTTTGGTGTGAGGAGTACTATCTAATAGGACTCCAATTGGGCCACAATTTTTAGCCTGATCGGACAACTTTCATTTTAGAGGTGGGTACACTTCAGAAATTATGCTTCAGAATATATGAGAAGTTGTAGGCTCCGGAACCTACAATCATGGTTCCTTAAAGCAACTATCCCGATGCAACTGGAACGTGTATTTTATCCACTCCTGCTCATTCTATCCCAGAAGGTAAGCAAGAGCTTGAAATTTACGCAAGAGTCTTCGTACAACACTGTGCCGTGGAGTCCGGTCTCTAGTCGCGGATGACCTTACGCGGTAGACGGCACAGTTGGAGACTAAATTTTCACCTCTGGATACATTTTTAGAGCTACCAATCTTTGTAGAATGTTATGAGGAACAGAGTTGACGGACCAGATGAAGTGATCCCAGAAGAACAGCCTTTTGCATCCGGTTTGCGATTTTGTTGAGTTGGCTTAGAAATCAAGTTTTCATACCTCCAAGACAGCCGATTATGAGAATTACAAGATGGACTTTGTAGCCTTGGTACAACCTGCTCAGCTCGAAAAGAAGTGCTTGATATTTCGCCCGTTTCTCTTCCTCCTTTGCTGTGATATAACCATCGGCTGTTGCCGAGAATTCAATCACGTAAATGATCTTCGCCTTCACACCTTGAAGGACAATATCGGGCTTTGTAGCACTAATACGTTGAGTGGTGGAGAATGAGAAATTCCAGTAGATCTTACACTGATCATTCTCCACAACGGACTCGAGTTCCCCCTGGGCGTATGGCAAGACGGGCAATAGATGAACTCCCTAGAAGTGCCTAAGATGGTAATATAACACTTTCAGAGCATCCACTGAGAACATGTCCAAGTATTTCTGGCTCTTGCTTGCACGCTCGGCAGTTGGTATCGCCTACAGGTAAATTCATTATATACGCTCGCGGTAAACTAAGGTGTCTGTAACGCCGTCTTTACAGGCAAAAAGAAATCCCTTACTCTCCAGTCTCAATCCAGCAGACTTGAGAAACATGTTGGACAGACCCATCGATAGCTCTTCTCTACGTAAAATGCCGTAGAATTGACCATGAAGGTGCTCGTCAGCATGTTCTCTTAGTAGAAGCGATTGTTCTGCTTCCTATACACGATTTTTGAGCACCAAAGGTGTTAGTGATGCTAGGCCATGTGTAGTGTCGTTGGAGTCAAATGGGAGGCCAAGCTCCTCTGCGGCCCTATCTGCGGCACGGTTTAGAAACGCCGCAGAATTGACGACTTCATGTTGATGTACGAGTCGCATAAGATAAGCTGTGCTATTTAGAACTGAGCAGGCTGTAGCCAGAACCGTTCTTCGATGAAGACACTCCAAGCTTAGCGTGTCCTTCGGTCAAGTTGCTTCAACAAATCGACGTTCCATTTTACTGCACCAAATGTGTAGAGCAGTACAGGAAAAGGCAAGCATAATGGTTGACTGGATCTTATTTTTACCAGATAATTCGGAAGCCCACATTTTTCTAAGAATTTGGCGATATGTTTTTTTAAGGGCCGTTTTTAACACAAGCACATTTTGGGTTTCCGCTTGCGGTATTCCAAGATATGTATATGTTTCTCCATTTCTAAGATGTTGAATGGTATTTCCGCCTATGAGTTGAACATCCTGATTATCACTCGATATGTAGTTTCTATGTTCCTTGGTGTAGGTGGACGCAGACACACTTGTCCAGTCCAAAGCTCATGCCAATTGCTTTAGAGTATCTATTTATAGCCGCCACAAGAATGTTTAGGTCCTCTTTTGAGGAAGCAAAGATTTTAAGGTCGTCCACGTATAAAACGTGGTTGACCTTATATTCTCTTCTGTTCGGCAGGCCACATAGGTATCCAGAGCTTTTGCTTCGGAGCACAATAGATAGAGGCAAGAGGGAGATGCAGAAAAGTATCAAACTTAGAGAGTCTCCTTGGAAGACCCCCCTCTTATATGTGATGTAGCTGGTAGTCACTTATCTTTTGTCTGATGTTATGACAAATCTTGTCCGCCACAAGAGCTTAAGCTCTTCTATGCATCTCACTATTTTTTGATGCACCTCCAGGCACTCAAGGAGCTTGATAAGTAGCTCATGGTTCGTGTTATCGAATGCCCTACGGTAGTCAATCCAAGCCATGGACAGATTGCGTCGATACCTGATCGAGTCCTGGGTAATACACCTGTCTTTAACAGGTTCTCCCTGCAACCAGTGAATAGCTTGTAGCTGATGTTTAAACAAGTTATGGGCCTGTAGTTCTTTGGACTTGACAAATCTCCGGTCTCAGGGATCAGTACCGTGCGTCCTTCCACTAGCCACTGCAGGATGGGTTGTTCTTTGTTTAAGAAAGCAGTAAATATGCGAGCTAGATGTTGGTGCATAGAAGTGAACTCCTTCCACCAAAAGTTGTTGATTTTATCTGGCCCTGGTGCTGAAAAGTGGAATTTTCCTGAATCCACTTCACACGCCGTTCAAGGCGCTCTTTCGCCGTTGAAAGAGATCTTATTTTTTGCGTCCAGTGCTGCTTGATGGTCAACAGTGTATACTTGTTCAGCGTGTAATTTGCTTTCCTTAGCTTTTGAGCAAGTGTCCTAACTTTTGGAGTGAATTTTTTATTTGATGTTATGTAGCTAATCACGCACTGAGCATTTGCTGCATGCCGTCTCACCGGTTTAATTTCAAACTAAAGGTGTGCAATACGCTCGCGAGTCTTACTTAGGCGTACTCAAGTATCGTTACTTCTATTATCGCTAAGCAGGGAGACTGCCTTCTCGTGAACTACACATTTCAGAGTCCAGAGATTAACAATTTCGGGGAGCAAATCGGGGAGAGCAGTATTAGCTTCAGCTAATTTTTCTCCTACTTCTCATGTTGGCTTTATCAGCTATCTGCAATGGTGGTCTTGCTAGAACGTATGTTCGCTGGAGGATGTTGCTCTTCTAGATAAAGAGCTTTATATCCGTTTTTGCACAAAAAGGATACTTGATCTCTTAAATACTGAGGCGTTTTATGAGCACTGGTGCATATTGACCCAGAGTTCATGTAAACTCTGCATGAATCTTCTTCGCGAAGGTGAGCTTCTTTGCCAACCGGTAAGAATGTTCCTCCTGAGTTGGTCCGACCATTTAAAACGATGTTCCTCGCGTTTGTCCGGGGCCATTGCCTGGTCTTCGCCTCGGTTCAGTCCTATAGCCACTCCCAACTGAACCATGACAACACTGCTCCGACTCAGGTTGCTGATCAATCTTTCTAGCGATCACCCCAAGTGAAGAGCTTCACAAAGTCATCATGTGAAGCTCCCCACTCGGGCCCATTAGTATCCAAGGTCTTTTGTTTCAGGTGCCATTCACTCTACTGACACTCTTTTTATAAACTATTTGTCGCCACACGTTTCTGTTCTGGCGTACCTCTCTAGCCTCCTTCACGTTCATGCATTTTTTTCATTCAAGCTCTTGTGTTTGTATGGCTTCTTATGTCTCTTCGAATTAGGGTCTCATTTACACATTCTAATAATTCTTTCCGCAGTCTGCCTCTGGGCACACTGCCATTTACTTTACCTTAATACATTTGTTTCCTTAGTCGTTCATCTTTCATTCTCTCAACATGGCTAAACCATCTCAAAGAATTTTTTTCACATATGTCAACTAGAGTCTCATCTACACCACATTCTTTGAGGATTATCTCTTTACTCACTTTGTCCATCAGTGTTTTGCCGCATATAATGCGCAAGAATTTCATGTTAATCGCGTTAATTTTACTCTTATCCTTTTCTTGTTAGGTCCACGTCTCGCTACCGCACAGTCGGTATAAATATAGAATCATGTACTGCCCTTTTAGCTTTACTTGATATATTTTTATCTGATAATGGACCCTGCTCTACCGATAACTTTCTTACCCTCGTTTATACGCCTATCTAACTCCCCATCTATCTTTTCATCACTAGTGAATAGGCTACCATGATATACGTATTTATCAACTTGTTCTATTCTCTCATCATTTAAAACAATGTTGCACATTGTTTTCTCCCCTTTTCCTTCAAACACCATAATTTTAATTTTATTCACGTTAATTTTGAAGCCCATGTTCTTCATGCTTGAATTCAGTTTGTTTAACATTCTTTAAGTTTCTGTAACATTGATTGACTCTGTCATAACAACCTTATCATCTCCGAAAGCTAACCCACGTACCCTCACTGTCTCGAGATCCACACCTTCTTCGTCGAAGAGGGCTATTCTTAGGTACTTGGTCATGGAGACATAACGCATCCTTGTCTAACACCCTGCATAATATCGAACCAGTCACTCAGTTTCTCATTAACCTTTACACTCGCTTCGCTATCAGCATATATTGTTTTTATTGCTTGTAGGAGCCATCCATGGACTCCGTACTCTTTCAGGACTTCCCAAAGTTTACTTCTATCCACCTTGTCAAACGCTTTGTCTAGGTCAATAAATGCAGAGAAAACTTTTTTCCTCACTCTCAATCTTCTTTCTGTGATCTGTGATTATGTGCCTATATCTTTTACTAGCTCTCTTAGTCTTTCATCCGCAACGACGAAGTCAATTATACTGCGGCTATCTCCTCTACACCAGATAATAAATAAGTCCTTTTTCAAGCATAAGCTAACAAATCTTTTTCCGTTATCATTTGTTTTTAGATCCCCAAAAATTACCTAGCACCCTTTCGTTCCCCTAACGTTGGACGCCAACCCATTCATTCATATCTCCTAGTAGAATGATTCTTTCACCATGATTTTAAATCCTTATTGTATTATATAAAGTTCCCCAGAAGGCATCTTTTACTTCACTCGGATCACTATCAACTGGGGCGTAGCACGATATGATAAATAATCTTCTGATTCCTACTTTCATTCTAACCCACAATAATCTGGGCGATACAAATCCTTGATCCCTGGGATGCTGCCTCGCTCTTTCGAATGTATAGTCAAACTGACCCCTTGACTCCCATGTGATACACTATCTTCTCCTGACCATATTTCAAATCCGCCTTTTAACACCCCATTTTCTATGTTTTTACTGCCGCATCTTTTTTTCTTTGTTTCGGGTACACATACAATATCTAGCTTCCTTACGTGCATAGTTTTTCATAATTAATCCTCTTACCTTAAGATCATTCACCCCTCTAGCATTCCAAACACCCAGTCTCTTTTCATCGCCTGAAACTTAACCTTTACCTTTGTCGGGTGCAAGCCTTTCGCGAACCAAAGTTTCAGTCCATTCCAAGGCTATTTTATTGCTTGTATTGTTCATTGTTTGACGTGTACGCCCAACTACCACCTTTATGCAAGAAATTTAATTTGCGAGTCGAAATCATTTCCAAATTAAGTAGTTGGTCGTCATGGGGTAGATAGTCTAGTTATAACGTCAGTCCCACCAAACTTTGGTTAATGTAGGGGGAGTGTGGGGGTAGAACTGGAACCGAGAAAGTCATAGTTGGTTGATGTTTCATATTGAGAAGGTCACCAGCCTTCAGAAGTGTAGTATTAGATGGGAGTTCATGTTTCCATCTGCCCATTTCCATTCTTCTTCTCGAAACCTAAAATATGAATATAGAATTTCATTACTATTATTATTTTTAATAGAATTAAATAAAACAATAATTACCAGAATTACTAGATTTTAATATTATTTCGAAGATTTCAAGGGATTTTAGGAAATTTAATCAAACTGAATTGGATTGCAAAGAATTTTCACAACTTCATAAGGATTTGAAAGGATTTCATAGGATTTAAAATATTTTAGGGTATGTTGAATTATTCCAAGGGACTTCACAAAATGTCAACAGATTTTTATGGAATTTTAGTAGATATTAAACATTTTATAATATTTCTATAAACATCAAAGAATTTCACAATAATTAAGGGTTTTCAAGATTTGAAGGGATTTTTTAATATTTCAGGGGGTTTTACGGAATTTCAAAAATACCATGTTGTCTTCAAGAATTTCCTTAAATTTTGAAAGATTTAGAAGGATTTCATATAGGTACTTTAAACTATTTCCGAGGTTAAAAATAATTTTAAGATAATTTGAAGACTCTCAATAAGGTATTTTAACGAATTCCCCAGGATTTCATAGGACTTCAAATAATTCCATAGAATCGAATCAAGTAATTTCATCGGATTTTATATTATTTTAACGGATTTAAAGAATTTATTCACAAGAATGGAGGGCTTCCGTAGGATTTCGAAGATTTGAAGAGATTTTTAAATTAATCAAGGTATTTTCAAAGATTTTCAATTTTTAAAAAGATTTTAGGATATTTAGAACAACTCCAAAGAATTTTTAATAAATTTTAATCATTTGAAGGAATTTCAAATGATTTTTAAGATTTTTAGGTATTTTTAAGAACACCAAGGAATTTTTAAGAGCTTTAAAAAATTTCTATCTTTTTTGAAAGATTTCAAGGGATTTGAAAAATTTGAGGGTATTTTAGAAGATTACAAGGAATTTTCAAGAGATTTAAAAAATGTCAAGAAGTTTTCAAGAATTTAAAAGAATTGAAGGGATTTGAAAAAGTTGTCATATGTTTTTAAAGAATTGCCTACCATTTCGAAAGAAATTGAACAATTATCTAGGACATATAAGGTTTTAGGCAATTAACAAAATTCCAAAGCATTTTATCAGATTTTCCAGGGTTTTAATTATTTTAAAAGATTCTAAAGGCTCTCAAGGTATATGAAAAATTTTTCCAAGATGTAAGGAAATATCATTAGCTTTAATTGCATTTCGCGGGTATTATTTATCCTAATAATTCTTATTTTCACATTGGAAGTTAATTATATATATTATATGTTTAGAAATCATCTTCATGCTGCACAACATTATAATAAAAGTAAAATATTACTTCCAGTTTATTTAAAACCATGCCGGATGACATGGTTATGCAATAAAAATGTTATTTTTGTGAAAAAATATGTTCAGCTTAGAATAACCTACCAATAAACTTTTAAACCATTAAATTAATGAAAAACTGTTTTGCTAACGGATGATATAAAAATTAGGGAACATTTTAAAAGTGATTATAACTCTAAAACTATAATTGGAAACAAGAAAAACGCTTTCTTTTGCAATTCAGCAATTAATTCTGAAAAATATGTATGATTAACAATTAGATCTTAAGCTTTATTTTAAAAGATATAACGTCATAAATTTATAAAAGGTAGTCGAAGAAACGTTACAAGATGACGATTACTCATATTTGATCGTTTTTATTTTGATACGGAGTAAAGTAAAAATAATTGGCAAAGGAAAATACGCTCAATAAAACCATGCAATTAAGAAAATTATTCCTCTAAACATGAGTTTATAATATTCCAGGGACATAATATTCTTAACTTTTTGATTTTCACCTATATACTGATTAATTTATTCATAAATATGTACAGAGAAAACAGGGGAAATTGTAGGTTCCTATAGTATACTATATCGTGTCCTATTATAAATATAATAGTTTCCTTAACAAAAGTGTTCGGAAATTCCAAAAACTTTTGGAAACAAATGCCAATTTTATGGAAGCGGAATCAATATTATAAGAAGGGGAATAAAATCATGGCGAAAGGTGGGAATAGCAATATATGTATAGTGGACACTGGACACAAGAATTGCTTTCAAAGATCAGTACGCGTGTGTACGCGCGAGTTCACGGATGATCGAGATATGATCACTCGTCTTTATTTTTTACTGAGTTCTATTTATAAAAATCAGTTTAATTAAGCTGTGTAAATAAATGATAAAACCTAAATATATGCAAATATTTTAATTTCTTGTTGTTCCAGTGCACCCTAAAGAGTTGAAACTGTTGTAAGGAAGGAAACGTGCAAGGAAAAAAGAGATATATTTATATATAAGACTCTCGCATTTTAAATAATTCAGTTGTTTTCAAATTATCAAATTTAATATATACAGTGAAATAATGAAAAAAATACATTGAAAAATGAATGAAAAAATTAATATTCGAAGGGATACAATTATTGTGATAGTGTTGTGTAGTTTATATAAAAAATAGGAAAAAACCTGAATCATTAAGAAACTATAAAAAAAATGTGTAACTAAAATTGTAAAAAAATTATTGATTTCATCAGTAGTAAATTAAAGTTAATAAAATAAGAAGGAAGGGAACAAGTAAAAAACTGTTAGCCATGTTATCATCGATACATATCTCATAGGAATGGGAAAAACAAAATATATAGGACACTGACAAATCAAAGCAAAGATTGATAGAAAGAGCGAGAAAAAGCGAGGTCACTAAAGATACATTTGACCTTTGATTATGTATATGTATTTGTATAAATTGCAACACCTTTAACATAAGGGAATCCACAATGTATTTAAATTTACCGTTAGCAGCCATTTTCCTCATCGTCCACGATGTTCATGCACGTAAGTGAATTTTTATTATTCTCGGAAATATTGTCACATAATGAACAATAATTCAAAATTTTAATGCGGAATATGTTTCCACTGGCCTTTCCGGTGTTTTTTGTCTCGCGACTTTTTTTATACTCAGATTTAGTTTAACCATAGAATATGGCTATTATATGGACAACAAAATATGTGTTTCAACCAAATAAATTTGTTGGTTGTTTCAATAAAAAATCTTTTGATAGTTGAAGTATTTGGTTGATTCAATCAAAAAGCTTTTTGGGTCAATCAAATATTTTGTCGACTCATTAAAAGATTGTTTGATTCAACGAAGTTTTCATTTATATCCAAGAAAATATTTCTTTTGGTTCAAGAATGTTCTTTTCTGCGAGTATAAGGTTTGACATCTTATAACATCTTCTTCAACATAAAATTGTTTCCCTTGGTTTTCCACTTATTAATTTTTCACTTTAAATTAAAATGAGTGAAATTTATAAATTATGATGCTTAATTTGAAAATTAATTATTTTTAACGACTTAGTTTCAGGATCCTTTTCAACGATCATTGGAATTGTTTAATTTTTAACGCTTCATGTTTCAAGTTAATAATTTCGACAGTTTCCAATTAAAAAGCATCGCATTTTCAACGTGTTTAAAAATTTTCAAGTTCAAAAATTAAGAAGATAATTTGTCAAATTCAAGCTTAAAAATGAGAAGATTTTAGAACTGGGAAGTCAAAAGTAAATTATTTTTATTTCTTATTTGAAAATTTTTCAGAATACTGAAAATTATGCAATTTCAAATATTGGAATCATAGCAATCTTCATTTGTATTCTTTTGTTTTAATTTTCAATGTAATATCTTAAAAATTGTCCAATTTTTATTTGAACATTTGAAAAAATTAATAACTTAAATGTGAAAAATATTTAATTGGAAGATTTCAAGAATGAATAGTAATTATAAATGAAGTGTTAAGAATTGTGTTGTTTAAAACCAAAATAGATAAAAATATAACTATTTGAAATTGATACCTCAGTAATTGAATAATTTATTTAATTTTGAATGGTTACAATTTTATAGTTCTGAATTTCCATGTTGAACGCAGAATAAAATTTTTGTTTATGTTTCCCATTTTAAATTACCTAGTTTTTAACTTTTTTCAGAATAATTCGATTTTAAAGGTTTATAATTCAAAAATTTTCCTTTTTGAACTGCAAAAATAAAAATGAGTTTATTTCTTATCTTTGGAAAATATGTTTAATCAATTTTAATATCAAAATATAAATTTTTTTATCTAATGACAATGTAAAATTCTAGTATTTTAGAAGCTTTAACTTTGAAACATTCAATTTAGATTTCAATTTCAAATTGTCAAATTTTATTCGCTTCGAATTAAAAATTGTTCAAATACAAAAGTTTAAAATGTTTTATTATTCAATTTTGAAAGATTTTAATTAGAAATTAAACAATTTCAATTCCTTTCATTTGAATCATCTATTTCTCAAAATTCTAATCTGAAGTTATTCACTTTTGATCATTTTGAAATTGTCCTAATTTGGATATTTTAATCTGAAATAATTCAATGTCGAGATACTTCAATTCAAAATCAAATTGCTCCAGTTTAAACGCTTTCAATTATAAATGATATAATTTCAACTCTCTTTTAATGAAATTGTCCAGTTTTACAAATGTTTAATCTGAAGTTTATCAATTTTGAGAGTTTCTGGTTTAAAATTTCTCACTTTCAAACACTTTCAATTTCAAATTATTCACTTTTAAAATCTTTAATTTAGAAATGATACAAGTTCACTCCCTTTTCATTTTTTATTCCATTCAAAATATTGGTATTTTTTCAAAATTTGACCTAATCTAAAATTTAATTCCTTTTCATTTTTTATTCCATTCAAAATATTGTTCGTTTTTCAAAATTTTACCTAATCTAAAATTGTTTGATTTGGAATGTTTTCAATTCAAAGTCGTTCTTTTTTTTCAATTTCGAGCGCTTTCAATTCGAAATTATTACTTGTTGTTTAAAAAATTTGAAAAACTCTTAATACTTTACCATTTTTTTAATAATGTATTTTTATATTGTTTATATTTTTAATGTGAGAAAATAAAAATCCATGGAAGTGAATGCATTTACTGTTTATTTACCGTTTACAAGTAATATTGTTATAGAAAATTAGAGCAGTCAAGTATGTAGACGTTATTTTTGGATTTGGATAAAGTAAATCAACTATACATTATTTATATTATTTACTATAAATTACATTATTCAACTATTATTATTTATATACGTATGAAAAATTTACTAGCTAAATATATTACAAAATAGTAAATTTCATAATCTCAAATTGATAAAAGTTATAGGCATTTATCTATTGCGTAGAAAAACTTCAAAGAATCAAGTAGTCGTAGGGAAGTCCCATGCTCGATTCACCGTCTGAGAAAATATGACATAATCATTTTCCTGCGGAATTCACTGAATAATTTGAATTTCATATTATCAAGTCAAGCAATGACGGATTTTTCATACGTCACCTAGCTTGCCCATCTCAGTTTCCTTCTCCCGATTATTTTAGGGCTAAAATAAAAAAAATCGGTTTGTTCCTTTTTAAAATACGAAACTTCATTAGAAATTTTGTCTACCTCTTATATATTTTGTTCATGTAACTAAGTTGGTAATAAGAGTTTCATTTGTTTAAACTTTAAATCCTGAAGTCTCGCATTCCCCCAAAAAAATATCTCAAGTGTTAAGCATAGTCCAACATCTGAAAACGATAAAAAAAATTTAAACATGTGTAAAAAATCAGTTTTGTGAAAATTACGCGTATGAAATTATCTACAAATTTAAAAAAAAACGAATATTCTATCTGTAACAGTTTAGGAGACAAGAACTTTAAAATTGATTTTCTTCAGTGAAAAAGTCTAAAAAATGTCTAAGTTTAGTTTTGATAAAATAATCAACTTTTTCTGTACATCGCAAATGAAATTTGTCAGTACCTAATTTAGATTTAATTTCCTGCCAATCCGAAAAACAATATTTTAGCTCTAATATATCAAAAATTCTGGCGTGTTGTTAAACATACCATTTTTCATGGAATGAATGTTTGCCAAATTACTTAGCAAAAATACAAGGTCGACTTTGGAAGTCATTCTATGTAAATCGTTTATTAGGAGCAATATGCGAACTTTAACGTCCACGATGTTTATATAAAATTATGTTTATTCGGGATATTTTAATCGATAATTATTATCACTTATTATTGTTTCATTTATTATTTCCTGACCGTAAAATATTTTAAGTATTATGTACCATGGACTGTCAGTAAGAAATAATAAATATGAATTTTTTAAACTTTGAACAAATCATTTCGAAATCATCGTTCTTTTGAGTTCGAATTCTTTATTTTTTCCTTGATAACAATTGCAAGTCGTAGCTAAGCGGGACTTTAAAATAAAGTTTTTCTTAGTATATTGCCGGAAGGAATTAAAATAAGATATTAATATTTTAAAGGTATTGCAGTTCAAAGTGCGTCCGTCTTAAACCCTGAATGTGGGGTTCAGTCGTCCTCTTTCAATAAAAAGGCAAAAAAATCTTTTCAGTAATAACAAGTGCTAAAATATCATAATTAGAACCCTATGTCGTTATTTTAGAATGTTCAAACAAATATTATGAGTAACAACGTAAAAATACGTGTTTATATTTTCAGTGAAAGCATAATTCTCGGCATAACATAATATGTGCTGATTTACATATAAGCTTATAAATACAAAGACGCAACATTAAAAATATCACCCTGGCGATATTAGGAAACATTTTCGTGATTAGCATCTTGCAACTGTTCATCGGAGTATTTAATCAAACAGAACAATCTAATTGGGATATTATAATTTCTCACAATGACCTGCTTTCCCCTAAAAATTCGAAACTTTGTATAAAAATCATTTTACAACCAAAACAAAGTATATTCGCTTGCTTAAAATTTCAGATAACTTTGTTAGGACGATGTACAATATGATAGGTGACATAAAGATACAAAAAAAGTTGTAATTAAAGTTTAGCAAGTGTTTTTCACTCAACTTAACTAAAATACAGAAAATTACAGCCTTGTATAAGTATTATTTTTATCAAAATTTATCCACAGCATTGAAGCAAACCGACTCTAATCGAAGGTTTAACATTTATTTTACAGCAAACTATCGAAAATCTTTCGGATTTTTATCCAGAAAAAAGTGATCACATTATAAAATATATAATAATGAGTGGTGTGCTTTCTTTCCCCAGCGTGTCCCGGCCAGCACGGTTTTATGAAATCTAAGTGTTTACTCGAACAATTAGAAATTTTTCAATTCAAAACTTTCTTATTTGTAATTGTTAAATTTTTTAATTTGACAATAATTTGTATTTATAATCGGTTTTACAATTTCAAAAATTATGCTTATTTCACATTTTGCTCAGTAGTATGAAATATAAATTTAAAAATATTGTATTAAACATTTTTCGTTACCTAAAAACCTAACAAACAATTTATAAAACTTTAAAAATGATCTCGGTAAGACTTAATATAATTTAATAGAAAAAAAAATTACAATCATGCTGCTAAAAAATCATGAATAATTTTATGAAAATTGGAGGAAAACAGAGTCATATCTTGTATTTAGAATTGATCATCTATCCCGTAGAAGGATCCTGCCGAACGCCTTCAGGAAAATATGGAACCTGCATCAATTTAAAAAATTGTCCAACTTTGGTGGAAATTCTAAGACGAGAAAAGCCTATTTCAGAATCTTCATTAGATTTATTAAGAAAATCACACTGTGGTTTTGAGGGAAAGGATCCCAAAGTCTGTTGTGAAAACGAGGTACTCTTTCTATGTAAAAAATATATACATATTAGAATAAGTATTATCTGAAAAAAATCTAATAAAATATTTGAGAAATTGAATATCGAAGGATTTTATTTCATTTAGGTTTTCCAGTAATTTTCAAAATAAACTTTACGCATATGAAAATGCATGATGTTTCATTTGATTGATGATCTGAGAAACAAGGAAAAAATTAACTTCGGGTTTTGATTGAAATACGTAAATCTTTATATGTAATACACATGATTTACATAATTGAGACGCGTCTTCAGAAATAATTCATATGTATAATATTTGACATAAGCTATCTAGTTTTTGAAAAATTATTGAATTTAGTTGCATTTGATTGTTCATCTGAAAAACAAGGAAAAAATTCATTTCAAGTTTTGATTGAAATACGTAAATCTTTATATATAATAGATATAATTTACATAATTGAGACTCGTCTCCAGAAATTAATCATATGCATAATATTTAGCATAAATTATATAGTTTTATAATTATTATTGCATTCAATTTCGATAAATGAAAATTTCATGATAAAACGTCCTGTCATTAATAAATCATATTTTTAGGTGACAGCAACAGTATCACCCTCCACAGAACAACCAACATCAGAACCGAAGGCACCAACTTTTGTGCCAAATCCACCAGATGTGAAAAATCACAGGAATCTAAGATTATTGGATCTGGAAATATGTGGTCCAATTACTGAACAAAAAATATTTGGTGGTAATAAAACAGGAGTATTGGACTTTCCATGGATGGCCTTAATTGCCTACAGAATTGGTCCAAATAACATTGAATTTCGTTGTGGGGGTTCAGTAATAAACAAACGATACATATTAACCGCAGCTCACTGTGTAACAGATCTTCCTGATTGTTAGTAAATTTTAATCTTTATTTTTCACAAGAATTGTTTGAAGAAAATCAATCCCACCTTTTTTTTAGAAGAAATCAAGTTTGTATAAAGTAAAATTGTATTTTGTTTTGTGTTATATAAAAAATAATATAATTGTGATTTCAAAGATTCTGAAGACGTTTATAAATAATTAATCATTTTCAGCTTTAACTCTAATTGGAGCAAGAATAGGTGATCATGACATTAGTAAAGAAAGAGATTGTGACGTGGATAAAAATGGTCTTGAAATAGTTTGCGCAGAAAAGTATCAAGATTTCGGCATTGAAAGTACCCACCACCATTCTCAATATTCAAGGTCAAAGTTACAAAATGACGTTGCTTTAATAAGGCTGAATAATGATATCGACTTCCGACCTGCAAATGCCAAACCAATCTGTTTACCAATCAGTCCAGCTACAAAAATAACAACCAAAAAGGTACAAAATTGTTTAAAACAGAGAAAAAGTTTCGTTTCAAGATAAGGGACTCTTCTTTTTAAAGTGATGGTCTTGTTTTAAAACAAAGGGGTCTTATAAAAGCACGTGTTTAGCGAAAAGGGCTTTATTTTAAAATGGATCTCTTCGGGGCTTGTTTTAAGAAAGAGGGTTTTAACAGAAATGGCCTTGTTTTAAAACCAAAAAATCTTGTAGGGTTTTCCATTAAGAGAGTGGACATTGTTTCAACAGAGTATATCGTTTTAAGAAAAAAGGTGTTGTTTTAAAACAAAAACAAGATTTAAATCAAGGTCTCATCCACAATTGGCTGAATTTATGGTGTTGAAGACAAAGGGATTTTGTTAAACTAATAACGTTCTTATTTTAAGAGAGAGGGTCTTCTTTTAAAATAAAAACTAGAGGCCTAAGTCTAGTTTCAACTAAAAATTGGCTTAATTTAGGGTGTATTAAGACAAAGGGGTCTTTTTTTGAAGAAAGAGGTTCTTGTTTGATCAGAAAGAGGATCTTTTTTCAACAGAGTGGGGTTTGTTTCGAAAGTCGGTGTTTATGGTGGTGAACAAAAAGGGATTTTGTTTAAAAAAATAGGGTATTGTTTTAAGAGCGATGGGTCTTTTTTTAAAAACAAAAACAAGAGTTAAATCTAGATTTAACCCAAAATATACATAAATTAGCGTGATTTATAACCAAAGAGTACACCTCTCTTCAAACAAGAACTTTCTTCGATTAAGGGAGATGGTCTTGTTTTAAAATATAAGCTATAGGCCTAAGACTTGCTTTAATTAAAAATTGACTTAATTCAGTGTGTTTTAAGGCAAAGGGGTATATTTAAAGAAATAGGGTCTTGTTTGAAAAAGATTGCCTTCTTTTAAAACACAAGAACAAGAGTTATATAATCTAAATTTATCCCAAAACATGCTTACTTTGGTGTGTTTTAAAACAAAGGGGACTTGTTTTAAGAAGGATAGTCTTGTTTAAAAACTAAGGGGTATGTTAGGGCTTGCTATAAGAAAATTTGGTGCTTGTTTTAAGAAAAGAGGTCTTTTTATGAGATATTGTATTGTTTTAAAGCGAAGGAGGCTAGTAGGGGCATTTATAAAGTTAAGGATATTGTTTTAATAAAGAGGATCTTATTTAAAAAAAGGGATCTTATAGGAGGTTATCTTAAGAAAGAGAGTCTTGTTTTAACAGATAGCATCTGCCTAAAGAAAGAGAATCTTATTTTTGAAAAGAGTTTCTTGTTTTTAAAGAAAGGGGTCTTTTTTATAAGCTTGTGTTATTAAAGCCGGTGTTATTTTAACAAAAAAGATCTTGTTCTAAAACAAACGGATCTTGTAGGTGCTAGTTATAAGAAAGACGGTCTTATTTTGCGAGAAGAGGTCTTGGTTTAAAACAAGAATTATATAATTAAATCTAGCATTTACCTAAAATCTGCTTAATTTAGTTTGTTTTAAGGAAGATGGTCTGGCTTTATAAGAGTTTGCCTTAATTTAATAAGTGAAGAATTAGGATTGAATCTAGGTGTAACCCAAATTATGTTGAACTTAGCGTGTTTTAAAAGACAGAAGCTGGTTTTAAAACAAAAAGTAGGCTTCAATCTAGCTTTAATCTAAAATTTGCCTAATTTAGTTTGTTTTAAGAAAAAAGTCTTTCCTTAAAAGAGTGGGTCTTGTTTTGAGTCCAGAAATAGGAATTATTCTAGCTTTAAGTACAAATACGCGTATTGTTGCGTGTTTTAAGACAATGGCGTTTTGTTTTATGAAAGAGGGTCTTATTTTCAAGAAGAAAGATCCAATTAAAAAATGTATGCCCTGTTTTATGAGAAATAGGGCTTAATTTAAGAAAAAATGTCCCATTTGAAATAAAGGGTTCTTGTATAAGGGTTTACTTTAAAAAAGAGTATCTTATTTCAAGACGAAAAATAAATTTATCTTATGCCAAAATAAGCTTATTATAAGATATAGGTCGAAGGGTAGACCAAATTTTCCTTTTTGGTTCTTTTCGGTTAAGAAAACCACTCTAGTAAAAAAGTAATTTATTTTCTGTTTGCAACAGGTCATAGTAACTGGATGGGGAATAACGGAAAATACGACTCGAAGTGATGTTCTACTTCAAGTGAAGTTAAGTCAAGTGCCAAATGAAAAATGTGCAGAAGCTTACAAAAATTTTGCAACTATAGGTCACAAGCAAATGTGTGCAGGTGGAAAAGATGGAATGGATTCTTGTCTAGGAGATAGCGGAGGTCCTCTTCAAGCACTAACACTGTATAACGAAAGAGATGCAAGATTCGTACAATTTGGCATTGTTAGTTTTGGACTAAAAAGTTGTGGAACCGAAGGTTTTCCAGGTGTTTACACGCGAGTAGCTTATTTCATGGACTGGATATTAGACACCATGAAAGACTGATTTGTTTTATCTTCGACATACTTACCATAACAATTTTCAATCATTTTATTTGTAAAAGAAGGAAAATCGAAAACAAAATTTGTTGTATGGTATGTATTCTATTTAAGTGATTGCACATTTCTTTGTATTATTTTACGAAAGTAAATTATTTACTAATAAATATTTACTAATTATTCTCAACATTAGCAAAACTTCGATCTTCACTCGCTTGAGAATTGAAAGAAAACCTCTCACTATTGGATCCCCTCTCTTCAATAAGTTCAGCAGTTTCATTAATAGACACCTTGAGAGGACCACGTTCACTCTTCTTTTTACTTGAAATCTCAGACTTTCCTGTTGAAGGTTCAGAATTTTTGGATCCGGAAGACTTGGAGGATTGAGTCAAGGAAATTAAAGTCCCTGAGGAACTGGTCAAGGAATCAGAATTTGATCTTGAAACACTGCCTCCGCTCGCAAATGAATCGACACTACCGGGTCTTTGTCTTTTCTTTAATTTATGCTTCTTCAATGTGTAGGACCCTGGCATTTTGAACTTTGACTGCAATTGTAGAAAATTCTGTAAATGATGGTCTTCAGCTTCAGTAGCTGGATTAGAATTTCAGATATAAAAATCAATTACCTGAAGTTCCTCTAATTCCTTTACCTGTGAGTGTCGCTCAAAAAGGGTTGGGATCTGAGTCACTCTATCCAGCATAACTTCCATGTGAAGTCGATGACGCTCTGCCTGTTCTCGTGCTTCATCCCGGCGAAGATGAACCCGAAAGTCCAAATCTCTGGCGTGTTCATGCCTAATTTTTTTGATCATTTGAAATAAGCATTTTAGGCAATTTAGAATAATAAAAGGAATCATGAAACAAGTATGCAAATTATATCACCTGGCAGCTGATCTTAAAGCTCTCCAAGCTGGTTTTTGGCTAATAAGGGATTCCCTGAGTTTCATCAATTGCTCGCGACGTCTTTCTTCCATCCTTTCCTGAATCTCGCGTTCCAGTTTTTCCCTGAAATAAAATAATTTTATAATTCAATAGTAACTTAATAAAAATATCATTATGATCTGTATAAATACAAAATTAAGTACCGGGAAGCTTGACATCTGAGAACCGCTGCCAAGTTGTTTCCTCGGATAGGCAATGCAGCTAAGGCTGACCTTGACCTTTCAGATTGCAAGGGTGTTGCACTGAAGATTCCAGATGATTCTCTACCCTCACAGTCTCTTTCAATTGCGGATTCCTTTTCTGTACTACATTGGGAATCAACGGATGTTGTTCTGAGATGTTCTCGTCTGGCCATAGATGGTGGCAAGGTGGAAGATTTCATCATCTGAGAAGCCCTCATCTTCTTCTTAAGAGATCTGGAGAAAATTGGACATGTCCCAGAAGGTTTTGAAGACCTTCCGAATGCTTTTTATTCGAGTTCTATTAAAATTGTACTTATCTTTCTAAAGCCAAATATTTGAGGTATTTTTAGACAAAGTGGGTGTTTTAAAACAAAGTGGATCTTGTTTAAAGAGAGAGGGTCTTTTTTAAACTAAACTGAAATCTATCTTTAACACAAAATAGGCTTAATGTAGTTTGTTTAAAAACAAAAGGATTTCAGTTTATGAAAGAGTGTCTTGTTTTTAAGGAGAGATGGTGCCTTGTTTTAAAACAAAAACTAGACTAAAATCAAGCTTTAACCAGAAACATACTTAATTTCGGGCGTTTTAGGATAAAGAGGTCTTGTTTTAAGAAAGAGGGTCTTATTTTAGGAGTGATGGTATTTTTTAAACCAAAAAGTAGACCTTAACGCAGTATCAACATAAAATAGGCTTAGTTAAGAGTGTTTTAAGAGAAAAGGAGAACCTTGTTTTCAAATAAAAACTCGATTTAAATCCAACTTTAATGAAAAATGTTTTTATTTAGGGTAGAAGACATAGTAATCTTGTTTTAAGAATGAGGGTGTTGTTTAAAAAAAAGAGAAGCTTGTTTTAATACAAAAACAAGGGCGAAATTCAGCTTCAACCCAAGCAACGCTAAATTTACGGGTTTCAAAACAAACTTTTCTTGTTTTGAGGAAGTGGGCCATGTTCTACAGAGAAAACCAGTCCCAAATCTAGCTTCAACCCTAAATCCATTTAATTTAGACAATTTTAAGTCAAAAGGTTCTCGTTTTAAGAAAGAGGGCCATGTTTAAAATTTAAAAGAATAACTATAGGCAATAACTGTACGGTTAATTTAGGGTGTTTATAAGACTAAGGTTCATTAGAATAAAACTAAACTTAAATGAAGAGTGGCAGTACTGAACTAGTTAACTAACATTTTTTTGAAAGTGAGTTAATTACATACAACATTCTTAAAAAATCAAATACACATTGTGATAAAAAGATTGATCTGAATTCTCATTTTTTAATATAGTAATAAAAACAGCATTTTATTTAAATTTAAGTTAATATTTAAGCGTAGTAATAACTTCCTTTCTTCCGTTCAGCATCGATATTTCTTGAAATTATTATCGTTTATTGACAACAAGAAAATTTTCTTCGTTTTACAGTAATTTCAGCGAATAATCGTCTATCTCAGTGCGATACCGTCACTCTAAATTTTGATTTTCTCGGAACAGAATAATTAGTTTGTACCAAACATTTTTTATTATTATTTAGCTTCCCCATATTCAGGAGAAAGTTTTTGTTTTTGCGAAAAATTGAAGATTCGATTTTCAATCTCTACCGAAGACCGATTTGCAAAACCAGTACATTTGTTACCCCAAAACTCTTGGACGATTCACTCAGAATAGGCTAACTTTTTCAGATCATTAATTTTTAAACCTCATTCAGAAACTCAATATCTCGGAACAAAGTTTTAATTTTTTATTTAAAATGAAGATTACATTTTTCATCGCAATCCGCAGCCGAGCCTGTTCTAATTTTTGGTCAGTGTCACTTTGAGATTGTCAACTTCCACATTTGTTTCCACAAAACTGGATACCTTTTTCTCATCAAATTTTTTTAGCCTTAATTTAGCAACAATTTTGCTCGGTAGTGGAGTTTTGTTTCATCCGAAAATGGTGACTTAGATTTTACAGAATGTCCAAAATAGGCTTAATTTAGAATGTTTTTAGACAAATGGGCCTTGTTTGTAGAGAGGGTCCTCTTTTAAAATAAAAACTATAGTCTTGAATGTAGCTTTAACCCAAAATATACCTAATTTAGGGAGTTCTTGGTCTAACGGGTATTGTTTTAAGAAAGAGGGTATTATTTTAAAAGAAACCTGTCTTGAAGGTGCTTGTTTTTATAAAAGAGGGTCTTATCTCGAAACAAAGAGATCTTACAGGGTCTTGTGTTAAGAAAACGGGTCTTGTTTTAAAATAGATGGTCTTCTTTCAAGAGGAGGGTTTTGCTTTAAAGCAAGTCTGTCTGGAAAGAAGGTTTTTTTTTTTAAATTCATAAAAATTATAATAAATGATAAGCATTGTAATAATACCTATAATATTCATCTTCTAACATCCGATCATAAATTGCAGTACTGAATAAATTCTTTGGAACCGGTTTAGCCTTGAATCTCGAACTGTAACGAACCTTTTTCCCGCACAGTTCTGGACTAGACCTTGAAAGTGTCTTCCAGGCTCTTCTTTCGCATTCCAATTTAAAAGGTCTCACTTGAGACATTAAGTTCAACATACTCTCTTCTCTCACCAAACGACTTCTGCAAGCAATACAATTTTTATTATAAAATTTGAATATTTTTCTTTTATTCCTTATTTTATCAAATATACCTTTCTTCTTTTGCTGCAACAAGTTTATCATATAGTGGTATTTTCGATGTTAAAGGAATGGGCTTTACACGACGTTTTTTCTTTTTTGGATCCCTGAAACTTTGTTGCATGTCATCTATCTCTGCTAGTGACATATACTTTTCTGCTTCCTCTCTAAAAACAATGTTTAAGTAACACTCCTTTAAAGACATTTTTTGTATATTCTCTAAATTGGAATCTGTTTAAAATTTTACTAATTTTTTTAGCGATTACTAGCTACTTAGCCACAGTTTGACTGTTTTTCAATAAAAATGACTGAATAATCAATAAAACTGTCTGATTAAATAATTATTTTAGTAAGTTAGCTTCATCAGTGAGTTTGACTGATTATTTAAGGAAATTCAGTGAAAAACTGTCAAACTCATTGATTGAATAGTTCGAAATGAATCACTGATTGAAATTCGTAAAAAATATATAACTGGTTCAGATTTCGAGTAAGAATCGATTCAAAATGTCACCTCATTGTGAAACTGAATGGTTTTGGAACAGTTGGATGCCACCTTTCCGGACTGTGAGGTGGCAAACTTTTCGTTTCCAAACTATTTTCCAGATCACTTTCCACACTATCAGGACTTTTTGATTCACTCTCAGTACTCCAGGATTTATTCGTTGAATGGATCTTGGAGTTATGAATTGTCTTTGCAGCTTTACTTTTGTCCTTACACCTGTAATGTTAATAACAATCAAGAGTGTTTACAATTTGAAGCTCTTAGTTTTTTTAACATTCCATAAAGGACAAATTTTAATATCACAATTGTTTATTTAACATATTTAATTTTTTGCGGAACTTTTTTCATATCGCTTCTTCCCAATATATATTATATCAAAATTTCAGAGTTAGTTTGATCGTGGAGCGAGTTCAGTGACACCCCAATCTTTTTTCCCTCGCCTCCGTTTTTATGGTCACAGAGTTAGTTTGATCGGGCGATGCCCATTTGATCGCCGGCTACTTGCTTGCTCTACCCCCTCTATCCAAATTCTCCTCATGTAGCTGAGGAATCGCCAGACGCTTTTACCGACCCTTATCAGCAGGGGCTCCTTTGTACTAATGAGGAATAAAATAAGAAACAGAAAAACATTTTAATTTTGCAATAAATATTTTAGAAATATTATATTCGAAATCTACTTTGTTTCGGCGATTCCAACTTTTCTTATGTTTAATTTGAAATATTCAATATTTTGGGACATCTTCTAATAAAACTAGCTGTGAATTCGATCTCGAGTGTTTACACTTTGTTTGTATTTATAATTATATGGTGCTCATTTCACGAGCACTTTGCTTCCCGTTAGCAAATGTATTTGCTTCCTCATAGGGGAAGCATAAATGATTTTTTTTTAATAATAGACAAATCAAAGTCTTCATTTAGATCAATTTACAAATAGAAATTTACAAAAAATACAAAATTACAAAATGATACAAAAAATTTTTAAATACAAAGACAAATCAGTCAAAACAAATTTTATATTCAACATGATCATTTTTCGAGCTGGAAAAGGAAAGGGAAAAGTTTTGTCGCACCCTATCCCTTTCCCAGATTTATGATTTCTTTCCAAAAATTGTCAGAATTACTCTATTTGAAAACTTAGGATCAAAAAGACTTTTCTATTCATGCGTCAACTTTGAATTATGTCGATGAAAAAAGTTTTTCTACGTTTGAAACAGATATTTCAAATATTATAAATGACTATGAGTTCCTTACTCTTTAATAAAATGTATTAATATTATAGGTCAATCGATTCGTCTCGACCACGAAATATTTTATATTCTTGCATCAACTTTGAATTATGTTAAAGAAAAAAGTTTTACTATAAAAAACCGTATTTTCAAATATTATGCATTACCATAGCTTTCTTACTGTTCAATAAAATGTATCAATATTATAAGTCAATCCATTTGTTTCAAATCAACACATCTTTTCTATTCTAACATCAACTTTAAATTATGAAAAATCCCTTTTTCCACGTCCTGGTTCCTATATGGTCACAGGGTTTACTTTGATCGCCGAGAGTGCTCGGTGACACCCCAACCCATTTGTCCACACCGCCATACCTGTAGGTACAGGGTTAGTTTGATCACCGAGTGATTTATCCCTAGCGGACTAAATGAACGGAACGGAGACGCTATACGCTATAGCGTATCCACATCGTATCATCTCCGTATCATGCAAGAAAAATTCATTAAAAAAGAAAGATGAACATTTAACTTGTTGAAATTAGGATTCTACGTGAAAATTTGCGTTAGAAGGTCACGGAGTAATTGCAATCGTTTTTCTTGCAACGTTAAAAACTTAAAAAAAATATTATTCCTGTCATTATTGTGGGCTGAAGGCGACTTCAAATGCATCGTCGTTCAGTAGCAACATACTACCTACGCGATCATGGATGCGCTTGAAGTCGCCTTCAGCCCACGTTGTCGATAGGTATTATATTTTTTGAAAGTTTTTAACGTTGCAAGAAAAACTATTGCAATTACTCCGTGACCTTCTAACGCAAATTTTCACGTAGAATCCTAATTTCAACAATTTAAATGTTCATCTTGCTTTTTTAATTAGCTTTTCTTGCATGATACGGAGAGGATACTATGTGGATACTATAAGGATACTCTGTAGCGAGTGTAGCGTATCCGTTCCGTTCATTCGGTCCGCCAGGGTTAGCCGAGGAAACATTAGGAATGCTAGATTATGACCGAGTGACAGGACATTCAATTTCTTTAACTAATATTTTAAAACAATTGAAGTATTTATTATGCATAAAAAAATCGATATGTCGAAAGCTAAAGGAGATATAGATTTTAAAAGTTTTCGATTCGCTTTTCTCACAAAATATCCTATCATAATTTATATAAATAAAAATAAAAAATTGACTTTATTATTAAGATTTCGATATCTCAAAAGCCAATCGAGGTATCGATTTAACAGTTTCAGATTCGTTTTTTCCGCAAAAAATCCTATGGGAATTCTCAACCTTTTCAGGATCTCGCCTCACACGAATTTCCTTACACACAATTATTTTTACCGGTACCACTTTTGTATACACAACCTTTAATTTAAATATGTTTAATTTCGAATATTTCTAATTTTATATTGAAAAGTAAATTTAGAAACATGCTAATCAATATAAGAAATGGAAATTTGAATACCTATAAGTGAGAAGATCTTGATCCTCAGCCAATCTATCAAACTTTCCAGAGGCATAAAGAATTGGACTATTAGTTCTCGACTCTTCAAAGTTGCACTTTTTCCCTTTGAGTTTTAGGTCAGTATTGTTATCATTGCACCATTCTTTTGTTTTATTTCTATCATTGCACCAATCTTTTGTTTTGTTATTCCCTTGAATTTGTGAATCAGCAGATGTTTCTCTATTTATTATATTTTCACTATCATCCTGATCTATGCAGTTTCTCAAATTTTTTAATAAAAGTCTCTGCTTTCTTTTGAGGTAGTCTAATTTCTGCTTAAATTGCTCATTCGTAAGATGATGCACATCATTGTAATCTGGTATGCTCTCTATAAAATCCATAAAATTTTCTAATGTATCTCGAGGACTTGTGGCCTCCGAGACCGAGTTATTTGTGTCGAAATTGATTCTTCTCGTCTTACGAGACGATGTATTGCCTCTGCTATTAAAATTAAATTAATGATTAAAATTTAATTATTTAATTATATTCTTAATCATTAACAAAATTAATTTCAACAGCAAATCTGTCAATTAGTTATAAAATTATAGAAGTAATAGGACAAAATAAAACGTAATTATGAATCTAATTAAAAATTATCTTTTTCCTTTACCTTTCTTGTCTTCTTGTAATTCCTGGTCGTTCATACAGTGGAGTTGGTTGCCTGCTATAGGGATCAACCGGCACTTTTACGCAAGAATGTACAAAAGAACTTCCCCTATGTTCTGTCATTTTTTTAAATTATAATTTTTTTTCTAATATGAGAATATTTATTCTTGAGGTTCTCGATGCTTCTTCTATTAGGAATTGTGTAGGAAATCGATGTACAGTTACCTGGTGTAAGCGTCACCATGGTGACCATACGTGAAAGTATGGTAATCAAAAGCTAAAAATTACGTTATTCTACAAAGAGGAATTTTATCTGCGTGTAAACAAATCTATGGGGTTTAATCAATATTATAATTTGAGGATGTTCAATTTCCCGGAATAAGAAAAATATTCTTTCTTAATCAGAAATTGGGAGGAAAAAAATTTATAATATGGCGTTTTGTCTATTTTTATTTTTTGAGATATTTTTAATAAATTATTAATAATATGTTCCTGTCAGAATATTAGGTGATTAAAATTTTTCAAAAATGTAATTTTCAGTATAGTGTGATATCATTTTTCACTAACAGACTGCTTTTATAAAATATTTTTTTTTAATTTCAATTATTATACAATAAAAATTAAAATGCTCCTATTATTGATATTCTGGAAGTAATATCCATTTCCACAAAATTATACAGAAAACGTTTGCATTTAAACAATTATTTTGAAAAAAAAATCTTTTTTAATTCGTGAAATTTAATTTTGAATTAGTATAAAAAATCTATGAAACAAGTTCTTATTTTTGCTAGTAAAATAAAAATAAATGTCAACACAAAATAATATTTTATTTCATTATTTGTCTAGTGATTTCTTCTTATAAATAAATAATTATATGTATGAATTCTGTATCATTTTCCAGATTACAACATATTATATTATTTCTAAGAAGTCTGTCTAAACATTTTTTAAGATTTTCAGTATTTATAATAAATATATTTTTTGGAAATATGATAAATATTTGACAAATTAACAGCATAAATAATTATGATTTTAACTATGTATTATAAATTTAATATCAACAACAAATAAATTTATACTTTTTAAATTATTCAATAGCGCAAATTTTTAATAATCATCCCATACACTTTTTTTATCTTTACAAGAAAATAATCTTTTTTTTAGTTTTCAAGTCTAATTTTTGATTTATGGAAATGTTATTAAAAATAGCATTTATTATATAATTTATATGAGTAATTTATATATATATATATATATATATCTGAATTAAAATTCATAATAATTAATAATCACTGTTGATAAAATCTAAGAAGAAGAAATCCAATTTAAATAATTTGTTAATGCTGTCGTCTGCTGTTTATTTACAAACATTCGACACGCTCCAAGTTTTAACCGTTTTTCGGAGCCCTAAAGTTAATCAGATTGAAATAATGTGTAATAAAAGTTAACCAATATTAGATATTCTTCAAGAATAAATTCCAATCGGTGGTGAAATTGTTACATAAATAGACTAATAATTAATTAACTTAATTTGATTATTATTTTATTCTCTTGTATAGCAGACGATTTTTACACGCGTCGTCTGCTACGCCAGCAAAATATACAGAATAAAAATGGCGGTGTTCAGTGAAGCGATGTCATCTTCTCGTTGTGTTTTTGCATATTTTTCGCGAAATTATAAGTACACTGTAGTTCATCCTTGTACGATTGTAAGGAATGCACATTCCGCGTCAAGTGAAAATTATGATATTATCGTGACTGGGGGTGGTCTCGTTGGAACAACACTCGCTTGTGCTTTAGGTTAGTTTATTATATTTTGCAACATTTTTTCTTTATCTTTACACCTACATTACGTAGATCTATATATAGGAAAAAGTTGTATAATCTCTGAATAATATCAAAAATAATGTGACAAATGACAGTGTAAATTCAAAAGCAATACGCTACAATTAACTTGAAAGCTAACCTTCAATTTTTGGCAATCTTCGATGTATTTTTTTATATTTTTGGTTTGATATATGAAACAATTTTTAGTTTATTCTTATTTTATTTTGCGCAAGCTAAAACTTTAATTAATAATGATGATCGTCTATAAATTAACAGAATCTTCAATATATTTAGAGGTTAAATTAAGGTTAAAGCTAAACAAACTTAAAAGGATTGCATTTATTTAAATTAGATGTAACATCATAATGTCAATATATCTAATATAAAAATAACTTTTTTGAAATTTCAGATATAGTCCAATGTGTATTTTAATATTGTTTACTTTTTTAGGCTTCGAAATCAAATAAAAAAGGTTTCACAATATCAAAATGCAATATTGCTTTAAATATGACAGACCGAATTGATTTCAAATCGGGTATAGGTAGTTCATATGCTCAAGTGACTACAGTCGCAGAATCATTTGCCACTCAAATACGTTGTTTTTCAAAGCGAATAAGACGACACGTATCTCACCGATTTTTCGAACGCGGATTATCAAAGAATTATAAAAAATTTAATTAAAAGTGTGATCTTTTTCAATATAATATCGATATCTATCTTTTTCTTTCTGACTCTGATAGGATTTCTTGTCCTCTTTCGAAATCCGTTGGGAAATTTCAAGATTGCAAAATTGACAAAATGGCGGCTGTTTTTTGAAAATATTCAAAGTAAATTTACTCAAAAGCGACACAAGATACGATAAAATTTAAACGAACAAAATTTTTTTTTTAGAGATTTTTGCGAAAATATGTATAAAATGCGTCGAAATTTATTTTTGCTCATCAATACAATTTTATTCGTTATCATAAAAAAAAGACCATAATTTTGCAGTTTCATAATGGTTTCATCAAGTTTTACATCAAACTTTTTCCTCGTATTGTTGAGAAAAAAAAATCTTAAAGGATTTTATACATATTTTCGCAGAAATCTCGAAAATAACGCAAGATAGAAAAAAGTATTAAGAGAAATTTTTTAGAGAAACAATTTTGTTCCTTTTTAATTTTTTGCATGTTGTGAATGGTGTTGTCTTATTATAATTAATGCATCTAAGTAACGCGCGTGAGCGATATAGGCTTTAAAAAAAATTATCTGCAGAGTTAAAAAAAATTTTTTTAATATTAATTTGTTTACATTTTTGGATGTGTCAAGAGTCTTTTTAATTTTTTACACATTTTATGATATTATTCTGCACGAGATAATTATGTTTTTATATGCCCCTGTAATTATCTTTTTTTTTGCGCCCATGAAAACAAAACAAAACAAAATTGTTTGGTACTTGAGATATCTCGTGGATCAAAACTGGACTAAAAGTTAATCAGATTTGTAGTGTTTCCACTTTTGATCCCCCATATATCCTGTCTGCCCGATTTGAAATGAATTCGGTCTCACAGTTTTTAAATTGTTATTATTTAAGTTTTAATGCTTCTACTTGAAAATTTTCAATTTGTAACGCTTTTAATTCTAAAAAATTTAACTCTAACATTTAAAGTCAATTACTTAAAACAGAAAACTGGATAAAATATTATATTAAAAAATGCTTTTTTATTTTTATACAGCTAATAACAAAACTCTTGAATCCAAGAGCGTCCTTTTGTTGGAGGGTGGTAATAAACATAAATATGAACCGAGCGAACGGTATTCCAATCGGGTCGTTGCTTTAAATCAACAATCTCGAACATTGTTATCGAGTATTGGTGCATGGCGTCATGTAGAAGAAGTACGATACACACCTGTGAGAAAAATGCAGGTATATCCACTCTTTTCATTAGAAGAATTTTTGTTCTTTTTTGAAAACTTTAAAAAAATGTTATTCTATTTATACAAAAATATTCTATTCATAACAGAGTATTAAAAAGTATTAACAATCTCCAGAGAATGGAATAAACTTTTTTAGAATTTTTCAATTCAACAATTCTTGAGTAGAATTAGAATATTTTTACCTACATCAATTACAATATCAGGGTTACTACAGGTTAGGGAATTCCAGAAAGTCAGGGAATTTGAAACTAGTCGGGGAAAAAAATTAATCTTTTTTGGTTGTGATTTCATCTATTTTGTTGAAAACTTGTCCTTTTTGATTGGGGTCAACTGTTTTTGTTCTAAATTAAAATCACATTCATTTTTTTTTTTGAAAATTTATCAGTGTCGTTGACAATTCAACTATTTTGTCAAAATTCGTCATTTTTTGGTAGTAAAGTAATCTCATTGCTTAAACTTCAACTTTTTGGTTCTAATTCATTTCTTTGGTTGAAAATTTAACTATTTTGTTGAAAATTCGTTATCTTTTTTGCTGGAAATTTATTTATCTGATTAAAAATTTAACTATACCATTTTTTGTGGAAAATATATCTTTTTTGATAGAAATTTGATCTCTTTGTTTGCAAATTCATCTCTTTGGTTGAAAATTTAACTTTTTCATATGAAGATTTATTTTGTTTGGTTGAAAATTAATTTTTGTAGAGAAAATTCTACCATTTCATTTTTGATTAAAAATGTATCTTTTTTTGTTGTTAAAAATTTGTCTTTTTTTGTAAAAAATTAAGCTATTTAGTTAAAAATTAATTTTTTTGCTTGAAGATGCATCATTTTAGTTAAAAGTTCATTTATTTGGTGGTAAATTGAACTATTTTATCAAAAACTTGTTTTTTTAGTTGAAAATTAAATTTTTAAACTGAAAGTGTAACTATTCCATTTTTGCTTGAAAATTGATCTTTTTTATTTGAAAAATTATTTATTTTCTTGAAAACTCGTCTTTTTGGGTTTAAAATTCAATTATTTTTTAGAAAATTCATATTTTTTTAATGCAACTGTTTTGCAGGAAATTCGTCTTTTTGTCTTAAAAATTCAACATCTTGGATAAGATTTGTTTTCGTAACTGAATGAAAAGATTCTTGGTTGATCAGTTTTCTTTTTGGTTTGAAAATTAGTCTGTTTTGGTCGAGGATTCAACTAATTTGTTGAAAATTCGTATTTTTGGTTTAATTGATTTGTTTTTGATTGAAAATTAAAATATTTTTTGTGTTGCATCACTTCGGTCGAAAATTTAACTATTTTGTTAAAAATTCCTTTTTTCTTGATTGAAAAATGATTTTCTCAACTACAAATTTAATTCTTCCATTTTGTATTCGAAATTTATCTTTTTAATTGAAAAATTAACTATTTGGTTGAAAATTCATGTATTTTATGTGCATCTGACGTAGTTTGTGGATAACCCCTTATAAAATTCTATATGTCTGTCACTAAAAGGTTTTACAATAAATTCAGAAACAAACCTTCTTCTTCATTAATGTTATTGACCTCCTATAGCTGTATGGTTGTTTTTATACGTAAAAGAAAAATTTTAGAACTGTCAGGGAAAATGAAAAAATGGAGAGGGAAAAGTCAGGGAATTTCGAAATTGGGATTTTGTAGCAACCCTGAATATTTCTCCCCTTTTAACTTGTTATAACATTTCTTTGAATTATGAATTAACAATTTTTATATTGATCAATATATGTAGACGTAGTGAATTTTAAATCTGACACAAATCTTGAATCTAATTCGCAATTGATTCAGTAGGTGTGGGATGCCTGTTCCGACGCAATGATAACATTTAACGAGGATTATTTGAATAACGAAATAGCCTACATAGTTGAAAACGATTTGCTTCTTCACGCAGTGGATAAGCAATTATCAGAAAAAGATGCTGTAAAAGTCGTCTACAATGCGAAAGTGGAAAATATTTCATTACCTGAAACACCAGGAGAAGATTCAGCAGTCATTTTGCAAAATGGAGGGAACTTTGGAACAAAACTGTTGGTGAGTCACAAGAAAACTATTTATTTAATACAATTTTGTTTATTTGCTCAAAATATGAAATAAAGTAATAAGAATTTACAAAATACATACGTATAAATATTTTACATTTTACAACAAACGGAATTTAAGAATCTTAACCCACCTGAGAAACTTTAATTAAGTTTGCAGCGATAAGTCAATTTCCCTCGCGATATACTCGACTTTACTCGTAAGTGCATCCATTCTCGCACCAATATTTTGAGCACACCTTTTCAGTTCATTCGCAATTTCACTCAGCTGTCGATTGGTATCATTAACAGAATTAGTACTATAGAGTCTGCTTAATTTTGTATCGCTCAAATCAATACTATTTATACTTCGTACAGACGAAATCCTGTTTTTTTTACATCTGATTTTCTTTTCGCTGACAAGTCGATAAATACTCTTGATCAAATCTCTCGGTAATCGATTCTCTCTGGGATCATTCGGCCGAATATGAATCGCACAATGATGTGGAAGATGAAGCAACAAAGCCCCACTTCTACAAAACTTGACAATTTTCAGTGGCGCGAAATCCAGCAGTTTCGAAAATAATAAATTCTCTAAATGAGCCACGAGTTGTGCTCTTCTAATTAATCTATCCAATCCGGCACATCTCCTTAGTTCCTGAATATCCGAAACGGCGAGACCCATCATCAGATTTGTAAGAATGATTGTGACTAGAACGACGAAGACTAACAGCATCAAATGAGTAGTTCCTGGGTACAAAATCGTCTGTGCTGGGTCGAAGAATACGTCTTCAAACTCCAGTTCTCCAGACATCATTATAATCGTCTTCAACAAACCAACCAGAGGATTTTCAAAAGACTTGTAATTCCTATGCAGTACGCTGAACCCCAAGGAGAAGCCAATTATTAGACAAATGTAGGCTCCTAGGAACTTGAAGAAGTTGATTGCAACTTGGGTGAACATCTGAACGTAAATCCCAAACATAGGAAACCTTCCAACAACCATCATCAATTCTACCCAGACTAGAAGAATTCCCAGAGCAGCGACGTGATGCGACCAGTCTCTTTCACCTGGCACCTTCTTGCACAATATTATCCCGGAAGTTACAATTACACTCCACTGAAGTCCATTCTCCCATCCTTTGGCATAAATGCAGACTCCGTGAGCCAGTTGGAATATTTCTTTACAAGCCAGAAGTACGGTGAAGAGGATTACTGGCCAGAAGAAGACTTCACTCATTCGATGTATTTTGAAGAGGAATGTGAATGCGATGTAACTAGTGAAGATTGCCACGAAGATGGAGTGGAAGACGAGGCTGAAGAGAAAGAACTTCCGGATTCTCAGCCATTTTAGATAGAGGAAACTTTCGCACAGGGGGTGTTTTAAAAGGTGTCGTTGCCCGACTTCTACGAGGCAAAGCATCAGATCAGTTTCACCTCTTCCACCTGGAACCAAGGGTCTGAAGTCTAGTCGTAGTTCACAGTCGACATCGCCTAGTTCATGATCGTGGAGGGAAATTGCCTGATCGAGTCTGGCGATAAATCGAGGTAGAACGTCTGGAGTTCTTCTAACAATGAAACTCAAGGCTGATATTCCTCCTTTTGTCCTTGCTGTCACGTCAGCTCCTTTTGATAGCAAAAGTATCACTGTTGATGAACTTTCGCTCAGAGCTGCAATATGTAGAGGAGTGTAACCAAACTTGTCTGGCTTATTAACCTGAGCTCCACCCTGAAATTCGATAATAGTTGAATTTACTTGATTGATATTTATCTAGGTGTGGACTGGTATGGGACTGAATCGGTGCAATCACCGATGGACCGGAAAATCCTATTAAAATCCCTTAAATTTTATGAACCTTCTTTTGGTCTAATGATATTTCCTGAAATCCTGAAAAATACAGTGAACTCTTGCTTATTTCAAGTGCCGCGAAACGTAAACATTTGCGGATTTCAAGGCTGGAAGGGCCCCCACTTCTACCGCGAGTCTTCGGGTGATTTTTGTCAAGGGACGTTCATTGGCTGCCCCGGCCTTGTATCGATGCGCGAGCTGTAATCATGTGTACGCATTTGCGCATCATGCATTTCAGTGTTTTTTAAGTGTTTTTGTTGACGTACGACGTGACAAATATAAGATTTCCTTGAAATAGTACAATTTGCAAACTAAAAAGCAATATAATAGAATCAAAAAACGACTCTCATATTTCGCGGAATATTGAGTTTCATAGCATGACGTCCCGGTCATGCTAGGATAGGTGGAGATGTCAGGAAGGTTAGCATAGTTGGCACATATTGACATGAGACTGCATACGCCTTTTTGGATTCTAAACGTAAAAGTAAATTATAAATGTCTGAATAGTAATATTTTTCAAGTGTAGAATGCATTTGCGCAATTCTGTTCCATCCTTTTATCGGTTGAAGACCATTCAGTTTCACGAAATACAATCAGCTATCCGAAATTTGAGGTTAGAGTACCCGATTTTGATCAAATCGATCTGATACACTAACCTCGAATTGTCGATATTTTATTTCGTGACACTGAAAGGTCGTCAATTGACAAAAGAATAGGACATGACTGAGAAAATACATTCTACCCTTGAAAAATGTTACTTTTCGTACATTTATGACTTAATTCTACGTTTAGAATATTTTCACTAAAAACTCGTATGCATTCCCATTACGTCATGCTAAAATACTCAATTCAAACCAACGAGGGCTTCCCGCTTTTTGGGCCTCTTTTCAATTGGACAGCCACTGGCGCGGGCGAGACCGTACAGGGACCGTGAAGGAACTGCGCGATTTGAAATAGCCCAGCATGGGGACTTGAAATAGGTAAGACTTAATATGGGTGCGTCTTGCAATAGGCAAGAGTTCTCTGTATATAAAAATACGCTGAGAGCTTTTAGAATCCCTTCAAATCATTTACATCTTAGGAAATCTGATAAAAACCGTTAAAATCCCTTGAAAATCCCTTGGAATTTAAAAATATTCTAAAACCAAAATATCCTAAAACCTTATACATAAAGTCCTATAAAGTCCTTCCACATCTTTTGAAATTCTAGGAATTTCTATAGAATCGCATGAAAGTTTTTTAGATCCCTTAGAATCAATCAATTCTTTTGAAATTTCTTGACATTTTTTTTTAATCTCTGAAAAATTCCTTGAAATCCCTAAAAATACCCTACAATATTTAAAAATCTGTTGAAATCCCTGAAAATTGTTTAAAGCTCTTCAAAATTCTTTGGAATCTTTTAAAATACCCTAAAAGCCTTAAAATCCTTTGAAATTCCTTCAAATTCTTGAATTCTACTGAAAACTCCTTAGAATCTTTTGAAATATCCTACAATCTTTAAATTCTTTAAAATCGTTGGAAATGCCTTAAAATATTTACAAATATCTTCAAGCCTTTGAAATCTCTCAATTCTTGTGAATAAATGCTTGGAAATCCATTAAAGTATTGTAAAATCCATTGAAATCTCTTGAAATTATATGAAACCTGATGATATTCCTTGAAATGCTTTGCAATATTTGGAGTCCTATGAAATCCTTTGGGATCCTGGGAAATTTATTAACGTCTCTTATTAAGAGCCTTTAATATCCCTTAAATTTACTGAAACCCTCAAAAATATTATAACATCCATTAAAATTCCTTAAAAATTGTTTGAAATATTTAGAAATGTTGGAAATTCTCGGATATCCCTTGAAAACTTTTGAAATATCCTAAAATCTTATAAATCGTATGAAATCCTTTGAAATCTTCTCAAATTTAAGAAATTTCTTTAAAGCTGTATGGAATTTCTGAAATCGTGTGAAATTCCCTCAATTCTTGTGTATAAATTCTCTCAAATCCATTAAAATTTTATAAAATTTCATGAAATTTCGTGAAATTACATGATATCTGATGATATTCCTTGAAATCCCTTGAAATATTTGAAGTGCTATGAAATCCTTCGATATCCTGGAAAATTCATTAAAATACCTTGCTGAGATTTTTTTAAGTCCCTTAAAATTACTGAAATCTTATAAAATCCCTTGAAATTCTTTGAAAATCGCTAAAATATTTGAAAATTTTGGAAATCCTCTGAAATCCTTCGGACTCTTTTGAAATACCCTAAAATCTTCAAAAACTTGTTAAAACCCTTCAAATTCTTGAAATCTATTGAGAATTTCTTGGAATCTTTCAAAATATACTAAAATCTTTAAAATCTGTCGAAAGACCTTGAATTAGTTGAAAACCTTTTCAAATATTTGAAATCCCTAAATTCTTGTGAATAAATTCTTTGACATACATTAAAATGTTATAAAATCTCTTGAAATATTTGGAGTCCTATGAAATCCTTTGACGTCTTGGGAAATTCATTGAAATACCTTATTGAGAGCCCTTAATATCTTTAAAAATTACTGAAATTCTCGGAAATCTGATAAAATCTCTTGAAACCCATTGAAATTCCCTAAAAATCGTTTGAAATATTTGGAAATCCCTTAGAATCTTTTCAAATATTCTAAAATCTTATAAATCATATGAAACCCTTTCATGTCTTTTGAAATTCAAGGAAATTCTTTAAACCCGCATCAAATTTTTGAAATACAGTGAAATCCCCAAAAATATTTGAAAATTTCTTCAAATCTTTGAAATCCTACGAAATCCCTTAATTCTTGTGAAAATCTTTGAAATTTTTAGAAATATTATCAAATTTTTAGAAATATTATCAAATTTTTAGAAATATTATCAAATTTTTAGAAATATTATCAAATTTTTAGAAATGGTTTATATCTAATGAAATCTTTGAACATTCCTTTAAGTAATTTAAATTCTTTGAAATCCTATGCATTCCTTTGGAAGCTGTTAAAATCCTCTGCAATGCATTTAAATGCCTTGAAATCGGTTAAAATCCTTTAAAATTCCTTGAAATCTTTTAAAATCTCTGAAAATCTTTCAAAAAAATTGCAGGTGGGTGAATACCAGTCCGCTTCCGTATTTATCGAAGAATAATGTTTTCTTCGTGGAAGTAGAAAAGTACCTGGATCAACATTTTGACAAGGTCGCTTCCCCTAACCGATTTTGCAACCGCAGCATGCAAGGGAGTTCTTCCATCACTGTCTTCTTCATTGACATTTGCTCCTTTAGATATCAGGATTTCCATAGTTTCTGCAGATTGAGCCAATGCTGCTAAATGCAAAGCTGTTTGACCCCGAGAATTTTTTGCCTTGTGGGATGCGTGATATTCTAAAAGAAGTTTCGTACATTCTGGACTTCCTTCTTCTGCTGCCAAGTGCAAAGGAGTGGATCTTGCAGTTCCCATTTGCACTCTAACATCAGCTCCGAAATATAACAGAAGATTTAAACATGTTGTTGCTCCCAAACTTGCTGCCACGTGTAAAGGAGTTTCGGTATATACCTATCAGAAAGAAGATTGAATTTAATTCCGCTTTTGCTTTAAATTAATACAATTTGCGTACCTGAGGATTGTTTGGCGAAGCACCTGCTTCTAGCAAAGCTTCAACGCAACTGGAATTATTGCTAAGAACTGCGTAGTGAAGAGGACTTCTTCCAGATATGCCAGCATTTACGTCTGCCCCTGCGGCTAACAAACACTTGACAGTGCCAAGATCTCCTGCAGCTGATGCACAGTGTAGAGGAGTGCAAGTTCGATTGAAATCCCATTCTCCTGGATTTGCTCCATGATTTAACAATTCTTGGACTATCTCTTTTGCTCCTAGACATGCTGCCAAATGTAGTGACGTTCTAAAAAAGCAGTCAACAGTTTTAGGACTGTCAAGCGGAGTAATTATGGATAATCAAGGCTCCGTAGAATTTGTTTTCCTACTGTTGCTTCACTGTATATCCTAAAAATATTCTTTATAAGATATTCAGAAAGATTCATTACTAAAAAGAAATCATAAAGTTTTAGATAATAAAAGTTGATCCATGTTACCCCGAAATGATCCATAATTACTTCGTTTGGCGGTACTTTAACTTTGCTATGTACTCTGATGATTTCTACCCCTTCAAGGCTTCAAGTTTTTTTTTAATTTGAGGATTGTATTTACGTTAAGTTATTGTTATACATATACGAACCTTCCATCGTTGTCACAAAACGAAACATCGGTACCCTTTTCCAAAAGCACTTTCACTAAATCTAATTGCCCTGTCCATGCGGACACTAAGAGACAAGTGTTTGGCCATTTTGTTAATAATTGTTCAGGGGTTGCTGATGCTGCTGATTCATTTTCTGCTGCTAAAGACGCTTTCCTTATTCCGCTAGAAAAGAAATTTTGGTTTTAAATTATTTTCTTTACTAGTATTTTCATTAGTTTATAGCAGTGGTGTAGTCCTAAAAAAAGTGGCCTCGCGGTACTTCCATAGAAACTTTGACTTCCGATGGAAATTTAGAGAGTAAGCAAGAGACTTGGTCTCTAACTTAGGAAATTGAATTCTTAAGAATTACCTGAAACTTGAAAAAAATACCTTTAAATTCAATGAAAATTACTATAAAGTTACCAAAAATATTATAAAAATTATTGCAAAGTTCCTGGAAATGTATGGTAATTATTGCCATTTTGTGATTTTGTCAGTTTTGAACTTTTTTAAATTTTCCAACGAATTTCGAAAGTGGACAAGAAATTGTCTCAGAATCAGGAAGAAAAAAATAACTAAATAATTTAGATTAAAAAACATCACACTTTTAACAAAAATTTGGACCATTTTTTGATAATCCGTGTTTTTATTTATTTTTTATTGAAATACTTATATCTTTGTCAAAACAAAAAAAAATCCGAGGTATCAATAAGATGCGTGCGTCTTACTGCCTTTGAAAAGCAACATATTTGAGTAGCAAATGATTCTGTAACTTGAGCCTGGACTGCCTGCGTGATTTGAAACTAATTCGGTCAACATAATCAATTTACAACTTAGGGAAATCCCACAAACATGATTCACTGTAGTTAGGAAATTCCGAATCCTAATATAATCTACGATCCATTACGACAAATATATTTTTATAAAGTATTGCTGACATAAAGTGGGTTCCATACTGTCTTAAAATTAAATTCTTAATACTGTGTAAAATGTAAATGGCCCTTTGAATGTTAACTAAAACAATTTTTCGTGCGACAAGAAAGCGGCCGGGCGCCGCCAGGCCTCCGAGAAAAGTACCCTGGCGGCGCTGCGCCAGGCCTCAATTACACCACTGGCTTATAACTTTAAACGTCTGCCAATTAAAACATTGTTACTAATTATTTTGTGTCTTGTAGAAATCCAAAGTTAAAGTTTACTTTCGAAACTAAATAAATATACATGCTGCGACGTAATTCATTTTTACATGACTTATTTAACAGTAAGAAGTTTTATTCATCACTAAGATCCTTATGTTACAATCGAACAGATTTTTAGTATCTCACCCATTAGCAAATCTAGGAATAAGTGAAATTTGATCTTTCACTTTGGTTTCTGAAAAATCTGCTTCTTTGACGTCTTTGATAACTTTTTCTAATCGCTCTCCACTTAGTGTCGGTATCACAGAAATAGCTGTTTTCCCAGCTGGCAGGTTTGATATGGCTCGAATAACATCCTCTTCACTCCAAAGTTGCTGGTGATACAGTTGTCTATGTTTTGGACAGACAGCAGATTGGGAACTGTCTTCTGAGGAGATACTTCCTTGTTCCAGATCCAAATCATCCATCCAAATTTCTTCATCTTGATCCTAAGTTTAATAATTTAAATATTCTTTTTAAATTCCGAATCCCTGTTGAACATTGTTTTTCAAATATTTTATTGGCATAGTTTACATATTGCGACTGTCTTTTATATAAAGGTAAAGTGAGAGACGTACAAATGTTATTGAAATGTTGAGGAAAACGTGAAGGCGCCAGTCAAATTTAATATTTATTTTTAAGATTATCATAAATTATTTATTTATACTTCCTTTTCAGTTTTTCCACGCTTTTTATTTTATATTTAAATATGAACTGGTATTAATTTAGTTGTTTAATGTTTATATTGCAAAGTTTTCATTATTCGAACAGAATTTCACATTGGAATTGAAATCGTTCTATTAGTCTAAAAGAATTATTCATAAAATGCGATTTTGGTTTAAGTTTTGATGGTTCAGATTAGAAATTGTCGAATTCTTCAGACATCCAATTAAAAATGCTTGTCTTTACTAACGAATGCATTTTAAAATTTTAATAGCTTTAATTTAGAAAGCATACAACTAACAATTCTTTATGTCTCAGGGTCAATTGAACAATATTATAAGTGCTTTACATTTAAACTTTTGAAATTTCGAAAGTTTCAATATTGATAAATCCCTAAATCTTCGCGTTTTTAAAATTGGTTAATTTGTAATTTCTTTAATTCTAAATAAGGTAAGTTTGAAATACTTAAATTTTGAAAACTTAAATTTTAAAATGTTCAGTTTTTAATTTTCACAGTTTCAATTATTCATTCTTGAAGTGTTTAATTTTTTACGAAAAAATTTGAAATTATTTTTTTTTAAATTAAACAATTTTGAATGTTTCAACTTGAAACCGTGCAAGTTGAGAAAATTATATTTTAAAACAAATTCTATATTTTATACTTTGTTCAATATCAATGAATTTCTGCTTCAAGTTATAAAATCCTGAACTTTAATTACAAAATTGTTAAATTAAAAATTCTTCAATTTCAACAGCTTTAAAATATTAGATTAATTGGCACCATTAATTTGAAAAATGTTCAATTGAGATTTAAAGATTTAGATGTATAGTTAAATTTTTAGCATTTCGTTTTGAAATTTGTAATACTTCTATTTAAATTTTTTTGAATTTTAACACTTGAAATTATTTATTACGATCAATTCAACTTTAAAATTGTTATAATGTAAACGTTACCAATTTAAAACTCTTGTATTCTTAACCTTTCAACTTGAAAATTCCTTTTAAGTTTCAAGTTGTTGAATTTTCAATTTTGTAAGCTACATTTGAAGTGCTGTTAGAATTGTTACATTTAATTCGTTTTCAATTTGCAGAAAAATTAAGATTGTTGATTTCTTAAGAGTTTATGATACAATGTTTTAAATTTTCAATGAAAAATCGTTTATTCACATAACAATTTAAAAAAAAAAAAAAAAAAATTCCAACATCTTCTAACTGTAATATTTGAGGAAGTTTCTTTTCTCTAAAAAAAAAAAATTTACTTATAAAATGCAGATTTTGTCAACATGAATATTATTTTTCGGAAAGTTACCATGAAATTAACTACTTTGAAAGTTACTTTTCGAAATTGAATTTCCTGATGAAATGATGTAGAAAATTCACTGTTGGCACTTACCATCTAAATATCGGTGAGCGAATTCGTTGCAGGTTTTATTTATGACTGTTAATTTCTCTCCTTTTGCTTAATGCTCTAAAATTATTCCTTCCTCCTTGAAATTCTTGAGAGGATCCACATATGTTCGAAGTTGTTTATGAAACAGATTGCGTATATATTTAGCTCATTCAGGGAACTACATTCCTACTAGTTTCGAAAAAAATGCGAGGGTATAGATTCGGATTAGAGTTGCTAATTTCATAACTCATTGACGATTCCCTTTGATGTTGGTCTAATTTTCGCGAATAGAGTTTACATCAAGGCGATAGCAAACACAATTGATAACAATATCCTGTGAGGAAGTTCGCTCGAGAATCACTTTTTTTCATAATTTATCCCTGAGGAATGAATAAAAAATAAATAAAACCTCAGGTTTACGATAGTCACAGCCCAATATGTCGAAGGCATTTTTCGTTTTTGAGTTGAATTTTTGTGCTAACCAAAATGAATAAAAGAAAACCTCAGAATAACTTCTTATATATATTATATTTATTTCTTATCGTTAATAATTCACAAGAATTTTACATCACAGAAATTTACACACTGAATGTACTTTGAAGTCAAAGAAACTTGTTGGCTTTGTGCCAAATAACATACAATGAATTGCTTGTCATCAGAGACTAAACGAAATTTAATGGAAATTACACTTGAAAAGAGGTGTAACAACATATCCCTTATTTTAAATTAATTGTCTATTGTTTCTATAATTTTTTTAAATATTTTCAGGCTCAAAAAATAGTCGATATTTAAAAACATATATTTGTATCAATAAATTACTAATAAATTTCACTACCGAAATAATAATTATTTTTTCCTGTGCTTTACATACCATTTTTTCACATTTTGACGAAGGAAAATATTTTAAAAAAATATAATTTTTGACTTTATGAGCCAATCACTGTCGGATATTCGTTTAGGTAAAAACATGTGCGAGGCGCGAACTGAGAAAAAAATATGTATTCGTACATCACATGGATTAGTTATGAGACTACTGGAATAACCAAACTCTGGAACCGCACTAAAGTTATTTCCGGACTTTGTAATGTAATCTCTTTTCTCACTCTCCCACCTCCTGCAATATCTTACCTACATTATGATTGAATTCACTGCAAATCGTTCTCGTGCAGAAATCGGAATGTTTATAGCGCACTCGTAGCATAATTCATCCAGAGGGGCTATATTTATTCACGCAACTAAAAATTAATGAGAACTATAAAATAGAAGGTTTGACACTCGTTTACCTACTCCGATAAGTTATCATATTAAAACTTATGCAACTCTGTACCAGCAAAGCAAAACAATTTGTAAAAGGAAACTTTATTTTTTCAGTTCAGACTTTTATTTACTAAAATGTATAACTTTTTAACTATAAATATTTCTTGGTTCAGATTGGTGCAGACGGAATTAATTCACGAGTTCGACAAGCGATGGGCGTTCAGCATGTAAAATGGAACTACGATCAAATGGGAATTGTTGCTACTGTTGAACTATCCGAGGTTTGTATAAAATATGCTATTAAAATTAATATAAATAACGTATAAGTCACTTTATGTTTACCAAATTGTTTTCATTGTTTTAGCCGACAGAAAATATTGTAGCGTGGCAACGATTTCTTCCCACAGGACCTGTGGCTCTATTGCCGGTAAGATTTCCAAAATAGGAAAATTGTAAAGTTTTTTCCGAGTGGTCGTCCACTCGACTTTTAAAGTTTTCACGATAATTTGAAAGATTTCGTAAGATTTTCAAGATTTTAAAAAATATTGAAAAATTTAAAAGATTTCACAGAATTTTTAAATATTTCAGAAAGATTTTTAAGTTTTCACGAAAATTTCAATGATTTTGAAGATTTCAAAAGATTTTACAAAAATTTTAAAGATATCAAATAATTTATAAAGATTTTTAAGATTTAAAAAGGTTTCAAAAAATTTCAAAAAATTTAAAAAGTTTTCAGAGATTTCAAAAGAATTTCGAGAAATTTAAAAAGATTTTACAAAGATTTTTACATTTTTACGAAAATTTTAAAGTTTTCGCAAAGTTTTTAAATCTTTAAGAAAAGTTCAGAAAGATTTTTAAGTTTTTATGAAAATTTCCAAGATTTTGAAGATTTCAAAAGATTTTACCAAAATTTCAAAGATTTCAACACACTTATAGAGATTTCAAAGATTTATAAAGGTTTCAAAAAATGTCAAAAGTTTGAAAGTTTATTTAAAGATTTTAGAGACTTCAAAAAATGTTAGAGAAATTTCAAAATATTTCGAAGATTTTTAAGTTTTTACGAAAATATTTCAGATTTCTTAGATTTGACAAAATTTTAAAATATTTAAAAAGAATTTCAAAAGATTTCGCAAATAATTCAAAGATTTCAAAAGGCTTCAGAAAGCTTTTTAAGTTTTTACGAAATTTTATAAATTTTACAAAGATTTCAAAAGATTTTATAAAAATGTCGTAGATTCAAAAACATTTTATACAAATTTCAAAGATTTCAAAAGATTTTACAAAAATTTCGAAATATTTCAACAACAAAAAATTCAAATTTCTAAAAGTTTCAAACAGAAATTTTGAATGTTCAAGATTTTACAAAGATTTCATAATATGTCTGCAAGATTTTAAATAATTTCGAAAGATTTCAAAATATTTCGCAAATAATTGAAAGATTTCACAAAAAATGTAAAGATTTCACAAAGATTTCAAAGATTTGAGAAAACTTCAGAAAGATTTTTAGGTTTTCCAACATACAATTTACAAATATTTCAGAAATGTTAGAAGAATTCAGAAGATTTCGAACTATTTCACAAATGAATCAAAGATTTCACAAATAATTCATAAAGATTTTAAAGATGTCAGAAGACTTCAGGAAGATTTTTAAGTTTTTACGGAAATTTCATAGATTTTACAAAAATTTCAAAAGATTTTATAAAAATGTCAAAGACTTCAAAAGATTTTACAAATATTTCGAAATACTTAAAAACAAATTTTAAGAAAATTTTGTAAGTACTTCACATATAATTAAAAGATTTGACAAAGGATAAATAGATTTCGAAGTACTTCACAAATAATTAAAAGACTTGACAGGGGATTAAAAGATTTCACAAAGATTTTTAAGTTTTCTGAAGACTTCAGAAAGATTTTCAAGTTTTTACGGAAATATCAAAGATTTTACAAAAATTTCAAAGGTTTCAAAAGATTTTTAAAAATTTCTCAAGATTTCTAAACGTTTCAAAAAATTTCAAAAGATAAACAAATTTTTAAGGCTTGAAAGATTTCATAAGATTTCTTAAAGCTTTTAATGATTTCAGAAGATTTCGAAATATTTCACAAATAATTCAAGGATTTTACGAAGGCTTGTGCCCACGAGAATTAAAGAGTGATCAACATCTCGGTTCTTTCTATCGTCTCTTTCTTAGTCAATTAAAAATCTTATTTATGAAATAGTAATAATTTAATCTTCTTATTATAGTTGACTGATACATTAAGTTCCCTTGTCTGGTCAACGACAACAGTTGAGGCAAAAAAACTTCTAAAAATGTCCGACGAAGACTTTGTTGATAGGCTGAACGACGCTCTATGGAAAGTATATCCAAAAGATGGTTTCGTCGAAAGTGGAATGAAGGCCCTTCAGCAAATCCTGGAGACTCTTTCCTTGCAAACTGGAGTTTCTAGACAGTTGCAGCCTTCCATTTCTGGCATTGTTGAAAATTCTCGAGCAGCATTCCCCCTGGGTTTCGGGCATTCTGTTTATTATGCGAAACCAGGAGTTGCATTAGTGGGGTACGTAGCAAGCTATCGAAATCTCATACACAAACTATGGCGAAAAAAAATATACAACTCCTGACAAGTGTTTGCTCAAACTTAAAGAATACGAAGTATTTTTCTTCGGAAAGAAAATTTTGCAGATTTTTTTATTTCTTTGTTCAAATTTATTTTTAGAAATTGTTTATTCATTTATTTATTTTCAGAGATGCAGCACATAGAGTTCATCCCTTAGGAGGTCAAGGTCTAAATTTAGGTCTGGGTGACGTTACAGTCTTAGTTCAAATGTTAGCCGAATCGGTTAGAAATGGAGCCACCCTCGGCGATATGAGTTATTTAAAAAAATACGAAACTTCAAGACAGAGGCACAATGTTCCAACAATGCTAGCAATGGATGCACTTCATAGATTATACAAAGGAACTGCTG
Organism: Andricus curvator; assembly: GCA_932195095.1. NCBI lineage: Eukaryota > Metazoa > Arthropoda > Insecta > Hymenoptera > Cynipidae > Andricus > Andricus curvator. The sequence goes on along the minus strand of CAKNYM010051394.1, from coordinate 201,042 downwards.
CTCCGATTGTTCTCGCTAGAAGTTTAGGACTTCAGCTTACAAATGCGATCTCACCCTTGAAGGTAAAAAATTAACATTGTAATACCCCCCCCCCCCCCAGGATGGTCACTAGATTGGCGAAACGGGAAATAAGAGTAAATTTATTTTCTGGCCGGGAATATTTTGAGTTTTTAGTTTTAGTAGAAAAACTTCTACAATCACTTTAAATGTAATTTTATCATTTTATGAAGTAATGTGAGATTAAACGAGTTCGTTTTTATTCTTCAAAGTGGCTGCGATTAGAATGAGAAATTTTATTTCTTTTTAGTTTTTAAAACTAAAATTCTTATTTTAAGTTGTTCCATTGTAAAAAAATGTTAAATTTTCAAGGTTTGAATTCGAATAGTTTAATTTATAATTAATTAATTCTGACTGTTTAAAATGAGAACATTTACACTTTTAAATTGTTATTTATATTTTCAAGCCTAGAATTTAGAAAAATATTTTTAAAAAAATGTAAAATTGATTCATTTATAAAGTTAAACAATTAATAATTCAAAATTGATAGTGTTTGTAATGTAACCAACTGATACAATTTTGTCTAAATTCTCATTTTAGTCGTTCTGATCAGTTCTAACGGAAGATTCCGTTTACCATCCGCAAATCAGAAATCCACTGTACCGACCCAATTGACTAATCAAATTCTAGAAATATTTTAACGTCATTTAGGTAAGACCTTGGGTAAGACAAGATGCAATTTTTTCAATAAAACCTGAAGTAAAATTCTCTGTAAAAAAAGGCGGAGTTGAAAGGCATTCCTTTTTTCACCGGGAATTTTCTTTGAATGGCCAACCTGTCTTCGTACATAAGAAGTTACAGGGTGGCCCGGAAATTTCCCTAACTTTATTAGAAAACCCTTATTACATTTTGAAATTTAACACCATTCAATTTACAATGTTTTGAATGCTTCAAATAAGACATTTTTCAGCTTTTTGAAAGCTTCAATTTTTTGCAAACCTGGAATTTTTCATAGATTGTAGTGGCTATCCTGATTTAAGCGCTTAAAATTTGAACTTCGAACGTTAACGAGGGGTTGACCGCTTGATTTTTGACTGTACGCCACATTGAAAGATTTCACAAAGATTAAAAAAATTTCAAATATTTCATAAAGCTTCAAATATTTCAGACGGTTTCAAATGATTTGAAACATTTTACAAAAATTTCAAGGATTTAAAAAATTTCAAATATATCTAAAATTTGACAAAACTTTTAAAGATTTCAAAAAATTTTACATTTCAGAATATTTTAAACAATTTCACAAAGGTTCAAAAAAATTCCAGAAAAATTTGAAAATATTGCAAAGATTCCACAAAGATTTCAAAACATTGTACAAAGATTACAAGTATTTTACAAAGATTTCACAAAAATTTCAGACTTCAAATGATTTCAAAAATTTCAAAGATTTCAAAATATTTTTTTCTAGATTTTAAAAGACTTCAAAAGATTTCAGAAGATTTAAAAAATTGTAAAGATTTCAAAAAATTGTATTTATTTTAAAAGATTTCAAACAATTTCAGAAAGATTTAAAGAAAAATTTTTAATGTTTCAGAAGAATTTAGAAGATTTCAAAGATTTCAACAATTTCACAAAGGTTTCAAAAGGTTTAAAAAATTTCAGATATTTCGTGAGATTTCAAATATTTCAGAAATATTTCAGAAGATTCCAAAAGATTTAACACAGATTTTAAAAATTTCAAAAAATTTTGTTAGATTTAAAAAATCTCATAAAGTTTTCAAAGATTTCACACAGGTTTTAAAAGGCTTCAGAAGATTTAAAGATTTTGACAGAGATTTTAAAAAATTTCAGAAGATCTCCCAAAATTTCACAAAGGTTCAACAAATTTTACAAGACCTTCAAAAAAATTATTTTATATTTCACAAACTTCACAAAGGTTTCAAAAATCTTCAGAAGATTTGAAAGATTTCAAAAGATTTGACAAAGATTAAAAAAACACAAAAATTTCAAAAATTTTGTTTATTAAATATTTCAGAAAGATCACAAAGATTTCGAAAGACTTCAGAAGATTTGAAAGATTAAAAAATTTTAAAAGGTTTCAGAAGATTTCCAAAAATGTTACAAAGATTTCAAAGATTTCAAAATAATTTTTTTCAGATTTTAAAAGACTTCAAATGATTTCAAAAATTTCAAAGATTTCAAAATATTTTTTTTTAGATTTTGAAAGACTTCAAAAGATTTTAGAAGATTTAAAAAATTTCAAAACATTTTATTTATTTTAAAAGATTTCAAAAAATTTTAGAAAGATTTAAAGAAAATTTTTTAATATTTCAGAAGAATTTAGAAGATTTCAGAGATTTCAAAAATACCACAAAGGTTTTAAAAATTGTCAGAAAGATTAAAAAAATTAAAAATATTTGATATGATTTCAGAAATTTCAGAAGATTTCAAAAGATTTCATAAAGATTTAGAAATTTTCAAAAAGATTTCAAAAGACTTCAGAAGATTCCAAGCATTTTACACTTATTTCAAAAGTTTCAAAGATTTCACAGATTTCAAAGACTTCAAAACATTTCAGAAGATTAAAAAAATTTCACAAAGATTTCAAAATATTTTTTTTTAGATTTTGAAAGATTTCAGAAAGATTTAACAAAAATTTGCAAAGGTTTTGAAAGATTGGACAAAGATTTCATAAAGTTTTAAAAAATTCCAAAGATTTCAAAGATATCAAAAGATTTCACAGACCTTTCAAAAACTTTCTTTTAGATTTCAAAGATTTAAAACAGTTTCAAAAGTTTTCATAAAGGCTTCAAAGGTTTCATAAAGATTTCACAACTGATTCAAATATTTCAAAAAGTGTATTTAATTCTATTAACGTTTCTTACGATGCAGATTTCTTTAACCAAACTATTCATTAATTCATTACTACGATCAAGGCGAACCTACGATCCTACACGTAGCAGACGGTAGTGTTTTCGTATGTCATAACCTTTATTGTTGTGTAAATGTACCATACCCGGTATTACTTTATAATTATTCATACTTAATACCTATAAGCAAGCTCTTTTAAATTATTTTCTAATATTTTAAGTAACTTCGAAAAGACTAAAAAAATTTTTTTTACGAATACTAATGTTAAGTCTACTAAATTGTCTAACACAACAAAAAATTCAATTTGCTACTTGTATGCTTCAAGCTATATATGCTTTAAGCAAATCTTTGTACCGAGGTGAATTATCTTTAATAAATTAACAAAAACTAAATTTGAAAGATTTCACGAAAGGTTGTAATCGACCAGATTCTAAGAGTGATCAACCTCTCGAAATTTGCAATTTGAATGTTTCCGATATAAAATTCACCATTTTTTCTGCAGTGGAATTTAATGATTTTTTGTTTTGTATTTCAGAGGGCTATGGTCCATCATGCGTCTGATGATGACAATAATATCTGTCAATAAAAATGGATCCCTGAATTAGGTATCAGTACCACAGCAGTTTTGATATATTTATTACTGTACGGGGAAGTCTTTCAGTATGAATTACAATTTCTACGTTATTTCTATTTTATTTAATGTATATAAATTATTTATAAAATTCGATATTTTTAGGATATGGAAAGTGAATTCGGCCTTCGAAATAAATCTCTACTATTTAATTGTTATCCTTTTCTTTTATTTGCACCGTTCATTACGTTTTTTTTAATTAAGGGCGTTGGAACGAGGCTCTAACATCAAAATTGAATTTCCTCATTTTACTCTGTAAATACTAGAATTATATCTTTGTTAGATACTTAGGACCTTATAGTCGAGTCAACGGGAACAAATTTAACTTGAATAAAAAAATTCGGAAAAGTAGAATTTTTTCACAGATACGTTGGGGATGGCTTTAGAAAGATACTGTAAAAAGTCCCCAACCATATGTATACGGCAATGGCCACCATGATGGAAAGTGTTAAACAATAACATGTTTTTTAAAATAACTCGAGAACGGTTGATTTTAGGTTGAAAATAGTTATGTTAAAAAATGTTCACAATTTTATCGTGCACAAACAAGGTTCTAACAGTTGTAGACGTATTATCAACAGTTAAATGGCTTAATTGTATACTACGCTATAAAATTGGATTAACTGAAAAGTAAGCAAAAAAAAAATTTCAAAGGGTTCAACATAATAGACCGAGGTAGCCGTTCTCGCCCCCGCTCCCATTGTTGCCACTAGGACTCATAATCACCGCTGCTGCCTGCATCATAGGTTCAATTTTACAATTTACTTGTTTGATGCTTTAAAAGAGGCCTCAAATATTATTATTTTTACCTAAAAATTGGAAAATATATTGTACAAATATGGAGGAACAATTGAAAGAAGTTTCATCTCAAAATCATTCCCTTAAGTATGTCAAATTGTACACTGAAGTTGAGCTAATTTTATACTGATAATTTTTAATGCAAATGAGCTTTGGTCGGTTTTTTTTTTTAAACAGGAACATGCATTTGCTCCAATGCAAATCGCCTGATCTATTTTCGAAGTTCTTTCCAGGATATTTTCAGTTTTACATGATTTGTTCAGAAATCGCACAATTGTACAGTTAATCCAATTTTATAGCGTAACCGTTGATAATACGTCTACAACTGTTAGAACCTTTTTTGTGCACTATAAAATTGTGAACATTTATTAACATAACCATTTTCGACCTAAAATCAACCGTTCTCGAGTTATTTTAAAAAACATGTTATTGTTTAACACTTTCAATCATGGCGGCCGTTGCCGTACACATATGGTTGGGGACTTTTTACAGTATCTTTACAAAGCCATCCCCGACGTATCTGTCAAAAAAAAGTTCTACTTTTCCGATTTTTTTTCAAAACCTTCATTGACTGGACTACTTAGTACTGTTTTGAATCTAGCTGTATTCGGAGTGAAAAATTTGCTAATTTTAATACTGTTTGTGAAAACGATTTTTTTTGAATATGAAAAAATCGTTTTACACAAAAAGTATTGAAATTAGGCAATTTTTAATTTCGAATACAAACGTGATTTAAAATAGGAGTAGGTCCGAAGTATCTAACAAACATGTAATTCTAGTATTTACGGAGTAAAATGAGGAAACGGGCATGTGACACTTATCCGATTCCTACTTTACCGACATTTTTTTTAATAATACAAATTCCACACGAAATGGGATATTGAGCTGAAAGTTCGGAAAAATAAAGAAAAGGGACTAAGGAACGTTTATGTACTAATAAATTTTCACATACACAAAAAAAAAGTCCAAAATTTTTTTTTGTGTAGTTGTAAAAATGTATTAGTACATAAACGTTCCTTAGCCCCTTTTATTTATTTTCCCAAACTTTCAGCTCGATATCTCATTTCGTGTGGAATTCGTATGATAAAAAAGAATGTCGGTAAAGTAGGAATCGGTTAAGTGTCTCATTCCCTTAAGGGCCTTAAGGCCATGAGACGAGTGGGTCACGTGACCGGAATCCTACCTTACCGACACTTTTATTTGTAAACTTATTTTCACACGAATAGCCACATCGAGTTGAAAATTTGGGATAATAAATAAAACTCACTAAGAAAGGTGAGTCTGGCCCTAAATTTTAATAATCATGAAAAAAGCCAAAAAAAATTATTTACAAAAAAACTTTTTTCATAATTATAAAACTTTAGGACCAGACCCAACTTTTTTGGTGCTTCTTAATTATTATCCCAAATTTTCAACTCGATGTGGCTATTCGTGTGAAAATAAGTTTACAAATAAAAAAGTGTCGGTAAGGTAGGCATCCGGTCACGTGACCTATACTTACCCGATTCCTACCTTACCCACATTTTTTCGTAACAACTCATTTGAGATGTAATTTAAGAAATATATATAAAAGGCACTAAAGAATGTTTGCGTGGTCAAAAAATTCTGTAAATAATTTGTTTTTGTAATTCCAAAAATTTATTTATTTGCTGTACGTACATCAGTTGTAACAATTTGATTAAAACTGCTCCGATTTATTTTGAAAACTAAGATGAGGGAAACAGCTTTTTTAAATAACTTTACAAAAAACTTTTTATACTAATTTCAAAACTTCATTTAAGAACAAAATTAAAATGAATAAATTTACATTTGATTAGTTTCAATCGTTTCAATATAACATATGCCAGTCTTGAACAGTGTATGTTGAATCTGTCTTACTTTCACTCTGCTTTCACTTTCTTTTGACATATATAAATATATTCTCTGTGAATAAAAATTTAAGATTTTTCAAATAACAGCTTCATATTACAGTAAGTTGTTAACTGAAAAAAATATATCACATGTATATAGTTTGAAATCTTTTTTTTTGAGTATACGGCGCGTCATGTGAGTCGAGTGAGTGGAGACAGGTTAACCTAGGTTATCTCATCGCGATTTTATTATACAACAACGTGACAACAACTAAAGCCAGTGTAAAAATGAATGATAAGAAAACTATTCTCGTATTACAGTGTAATCGGTGATCGAGTTTGAACGTTTTGGAATGCAAGTTTCCCCAACGAACTTTGTCGAAGTGAAAATTTTGAGGTTAGTTTTGTTCCACTTCTAAAGTTTCATAATTGCTTACGCATGTAAAAGTATATATTCTTGTCTGAATTTTATACATAGTTTCATGTCTAAATTACTTTCTTCAGTATTTAAGTTTGACTACTTTTATAATTTTTTCCTAATATTTTGTGTTTTATTATTCAGATTTCGTGTAGAGAGAAAAAAGAAAGATAGTTTTGTCATTATATTCAATAATGACAAAAGTATCTTTCTTTTTTTCTCTCTACACGAAATCTGAATTATAAAACACAAAATATTAGCAAAAAAATTAACAAAAGTAGTCGCAGAGTTTTTTAATTGCTTTTATATGGTTTATATATTATTTAATGCAATGTGTAATATTCTTGGAAAAATTGTTATATTTTTGAAATATGGAAGGAAATCGATTAATAATTACGAGAAATATCTTAAATACGTCCTATATGAGTTATATAATTTTATGTATCATATAACGATATTTATGTGTATAGAAAAATACAAGAATCATTCTCTTTGATGATATATTTGTCTGTTTAAAAAAATAATTGTCTTTTTATATTCCAAGGTTTAATCAACAAATTTATAAATAAACATGTGTTGTGATCAATATATCAATAAGTTTATTTTCAATTTAATGGATTATTCATTAAAAATAGAAACATAGAACCTTACGACGGCAATGAAAGGAATTTTTTTTCAGTATAACGTATGAGGAATCAATTATTTATAGGCATCAATCAATCAGCTATGTTAATATCAAGAAGATTATTAAAAACCATAGCTGCAGGCACAGTTGGTTTGGGAACCTTGGCATCTCTAAGAGCAAACGAGTACGATGTAGGCGCAATCGGCATAGTTCGATTAGGTCGAGCTGCTGTTACAGTTTTTCAAATAGGAAATCATTATCAAAAACATTTTTACAAAGCTAATGTACCAAGAGGTTCTCCAGAGTATGAAGCTTTAAAATCCGAGGCTCACAAATTTGGTGCACAACAACTTCTGGAACTTTGCTGTGCCAACAAAGGGGTTTACATTAAGGTGAAAATCTGTAATATTATTATTAAGGATCCTTTAATATTTAGGATATCTAAGTCAGGCCTGAGATTGTCAAAAATCAAATTGGTAGGCACTGCGTTATTGGCCGGAGGGGGGTGGGTTTTTTTTTAAAGATCATATATTTCTATATATCTATATATATATATATATATATATATATATATATATATATATAACAACTGTTTTATTTCCTCATTAATTATTAGAAAGGAACAAAAGCGACTTTCAAGCAAAATGGAAAACTGACCTTCAGAAAAAATATTATAGACAAATCAGTATAAACCCATATTGATTTTCCTATTTCTTGGAGATTTAATCAAATCCTTTAAATATTGTGAAATTCCTTGAAGTACCTTAAAATTCTTCAAAATCTTTTTGAAATCGCTAGTAATTCCTTGAAATTTCATTGAATTTCATTTATTTTCCAAAGTTCTCCAGAAATCCGTTAAAATCGATCTTAAAGTATTTGGAAATCCTACAAAATTCTTTAAAATCTCTTGAAGTTTTTAAAAATGCATTAAAGTTGAAAAAAATAACCGTTCAAATCTCTAGAAATCTTTAAAATCTTTGGAGATTCAATAAAATCCTTATCTGAATCATGTACATTTTCTTTAAATATTTTATAATTCCTTGAAAAGTTTGGAATTGCTAGGAATTCCTTGAAATTTTATTTGACTAAATTTATTTTGCAATGGTCTCTAGAAATCCGTTAAAATCTTTGAAAATCCTACAAAATTCCTTGAAAGTCCTTGAAATTATCGAAAACTCTTGCAATTCTTTAAAATCTATTAAAATAGCTTAAAATCTTTTAAAATACCGTAAATCTTTTGAAATAATTGGAAGTTCTATAAAATCCCTTAAATCTTGTGAAATTCTATAGAAATTCGTTGAAATCCTTTAAAATCCATTGAAAACTTTGGAAATCGTAATAATCCATTAAAAGAAGTAGAAATCATTTGAAGTCGAGCTTAAAATAAAATAAAAATATTTGGAAATCCTACAAAATTCTTTGAAATCCCTTGAAGTTTTTAGAAATATCTTGAAATTCTTTGGCATTTGTTAAAATGAATTAGAATCTTTAAAATCTTTTAAAATCCCGTAAATCCTTTAAAACAGTTTGAGATCCTATAAAATCCCTTAAATCTCGTGAAATTATTTGAAATCCCTTTAAATCTTTGGACTACAAAATTCTTTGAAATTCCTTGAAATTTTTTTAATTTCTTGAAATTCTTTGGAATCTTTCAAATGTATAAATGTCGTAGCCATTTAAAAGTTCTGGCAGTCCGCCGACTGCCGGCGCCCAGGAGAATTTGGGACTAAACCTTTACCTGGCATCCAAGATCTTGTTTTATTGAGGCATTCAGAAGAATACTCAACCATTCTTCTAAACGCCTGACGCGTTTTAGGCAATTATAAAAAATCAACCATAGAGCATTAAAACATATATTAAATGGCTATCTAACATTTTATTTTCATTTTCACCTAATTAATAAAATATGCTTTTATAAAATAATAAGAACATTGATTTCATGTCATATATTTTAAAAGTCTAATTTTTAAGTGAAAAAGATAAATTTTCTACAAAACAGTTCAATTTTTAAACCCGAGAATATGAATTTTCAGCAAACAAGTTAATTTTCAACAATTAGTTGAATGTTCGAGAAATTAGTTAAATTTTCAGTTTAAAAAATTAATTTAAAAAAAACGAATTTTCAACACAGAAGATTAATTTTCTGCCAAAAAAGACGACTTTGCAAGAAAATACAAACATTTTTAAATAAATAGTTGAATTTTCAACCAAGAAGATTACTTCTATACCAAAAAAGTCGAATTTTCAACAAATTACATACATTTTGAACTAAATAGTTTGAACAATGAATGTGATGCTAGTTTCTAAGAAATTTTAACTAAATACGGAAATTTCTAAACTAACAATATCAATTATTACCCAAAAATTATGTAGTTAAATTTTCGTTAAAGAGAATTTTCAATACAAAAACGAATTTTATACAAAAAGGTTTAATTTTCTGCTTAATAGTTGAATTTTTACCAAGGTGTTGAATTTTCAAACAAAAAGACAAATTTTTGACAAACCAGTTGAATTTTCAATTCCAGAATATGAATTTTCAACAAAAAAGTTAATTTTCAACCAATCAGTTGAATGTTTTACGAAATAGTTAAATTTTAAGTTGAAACAATTTGAACCAAGAAGTGGAATTTTCAACCTAAAAAGCTGAATTTTCAACACAAAATGTAATAGTTGATATTTTAACGAAAAAATATTTTTATTCAAAATAAAAAGCATTTGTATTTTACCAACGAAAACGAACTTTAAACAAAATACTTCAATCCTCAACTAAAAAAGATTAATTTTCAACCAAACCTTTGAATTTTTAACCAAAAAAATTGATTTTCTACCAACAAAGATGAATTTTCAATAAAAAAGTTAATTTTCAACCAAAACTGATTACTTTTCATTCAGACAGTTGAATTTTAACCAATGTAGGTGAAATTTCTGCAGAAAGAGATGAATTTTCAACCAAGAAGTATGACTTTTTAACATAATTGTTGAATTTCCAACAAAGTAATTTAATTTTGAACCAAATAATCATAAAAATAATCTTTCAAAATTTCATAATCAGGAAAAATCATTTATGGAAACTAAATAATGAATTCATAATAATTATTAATACAAATTACAAGAAATTATCTACTTTAAATTAAAGGACAATTGTTTATTTTTTAGTAAATGGGTAAATTTATCATTAAACATGCTTCTTGCCTAAATGAACCAGGCACTTGGACGTCAGTAAAGATTTCGTACCAAATTTTTCTGAACGCCGGCAGTCGGGGGACTGCCTGAAATTTCTAAATACCTACGACATAAACATATAATCGTAAAAATCCATTGAAATAAGTAGAAATAATTTGAAATCCCTTGAATCGAGCTTAAATATTTGCAAATTCTACCAAATTCTTGAAAATCCCTTGAAATCTTCTGAAAAATAATAGGGGAGGCCTCCGTGGCCTCTGTGCAATCTCAGGCCTGATATAAGTAATTGTGTAATTTACATTACTTACCATTATTGTAATATTTGCTTTTTCAGGTTGGTCAACACATCGGTGCTTTGGATTATCTATTACCTCAAGAATATGTCACGAGCTTACGGATTTTGCACAGCTCCGCACCCCAGTCTTCTTTTAAGGACGTCCTCACCGTCATCAAAGAAGACTTCAAAAAGGATCCTTATGAAATATTTGAATCGATCGATGAGCATCCTTTGGGGACAGCAAGTCTCGCACAAGTTCACAAAGCTGTTCTCAAGGATGGAAGTTGTGTCGCCGTGAAAGTTCAGCATCGTTCAGTCAAATCGAACTCCTACGTTGATGTTAAAACAATGGCAGCACTTGTGAAAATCACCTCATGGATATTCCCGGATTTTGAATTCGAGTGGCTTGTCGATGAAACGAAAAAAAATATCCCTCGTGAGTTGGATTTTACGCAAGAGGGCAGAAATGCTGAAAAGTTGCAGAGTATGTTTAAAGAATATCACTGGCTAAAGGTATAATACATTTTAATTTTAGTTAATTTGATTTTTACCATATTGTTATTTAGTTAGAAACTAACAAATATTAAACTTGTTTTAGGTGCCGAGTATTTATTGGGATATTTCATCACCTCGAGTACTGACAATGGAATTTGTAGATGGCGGACAAATCAACGATGTGTCATATCTGCGAAAGAACGGTCTCAATTTTTACGAAGTTAGCAACAAATTAGGCCGTTTATACAGTCACATGATCTTCATTACTGGTTTCGTTCATTCGGATCCTCATCCAGGAAATATTCTGGTAAGGAAAAAAGGAAATGAGGCTGAAATCGTGCTTCTTGATCATGGATTGTACGCAGATTTGACGAACGAATTCCGATGGGAATATTCAAAACTTTGGTTGGCAATTTTGGACGGTGACAAGGTAAATTATTTATTATTAAACCATTAAGCCTGCGAAATTCCATTTAATCTGATGGTATTTCCTGAAATCCTGGAAAATTTTTTAAAATACCTTAAGACAGAGCTTTTAAAATCCCTCAAAATCATTTAAATCCTCCGAAATATAAAATCCGTTCAAATTTCTTAAAATCCTTTAAAATGCCCTAAAATGTTTCAAATGCCTTTGAAACTTTTTGAAATTTTTGAAGGTTTTTGAAAATTCCTTGGAATCTTTTAAAATACCCTAAAGTCTTTCAAATCCGTTAAAATCCCTATAAATTTTTTTATTCTATTAAAAATTCCGTGGAATCTTTCAAATTATCCAATAATATTTGAAATTCTTTAAAATCGTTGAAAATATCTTAAAATATTTGAAAATCTTTGATATCATTTGAAAACATTTACTTCTTGTGAATAAATATAATTTTTTGATGGTAAGTATTCTTTTGATTTAACGTGCTGGGAACAACGATGGTAAATTCTTATGAATAAATTTGAAACTCCATACAAATATTATAAAATCCCTTGAAATTCCGTGCAATTACATAAACTTTGATGATATTCTTTGATATCCCAGTGGGCACAAACGTTAAAGAACGTTATTAGAACGGCTCAAAAACGTCCTAAGTCAGTCCGAATAACGTTCCTTAAACATACAATGTTCCAGAGACGTTTTAAGGACGTATTTGGAACATGAAACGTTTTCAGAACATTGTTTGGTCTGACTTAGGACAGTTTTTAAAACGTTCAAATAACGTCTTTTGACTTGTACGTCCAAGGAACGTTTTTAGAACGCTCCAATTACGTTCTTAAATTTCGTGCCCACTGGGATACTTGAATTACTATGAAATCCTTTGATATTCTGGGAAATACATTGATATTGTGAGAATGTCAATAAAATTACTTATTGAGCGTCTTAAAAATCCCTTAAAATATGGTTCTATAAAAATCTTCCAAACCTTCCGAAATTCTTTAAAATCGTATGAAATTTGTTTAAATCCCTTAAAATCATGAGAACTTGGAAATGTCTTTAATCTATTGAAAATTCATTGTAATCCTTTAAAATACCCAAAAATATTTCAAATCCCTTACATTTTTGTTCATAGCACTTGAAAATTCTTCAGAAACTTTTAATATACACCAAAATCTTTTTTAAGAAAATTTTGAATTCCCTTCAAATTCTTTATTTCTATTGAGAATTCCTTGGAACCTTTTAAAATATCCTAAACTCTTTAAAGTTCTTTCAAATCTCTGAAATCCCCCAATTCTTGTGAATAAATGGAGATAATTTTGTGATGGTAAATATTCCTTTGATTTAACGTCCTGTGAGCAGCAATGGGGAATTCTTGTGAAAAAGTTGTTTGAAATTCCATTAAAATATTATAAAATCCTTTGAAATTCCGTTAAATTACGTGTCATTTTATGATATTTCTTGAAATCCTTTGAGGTCCTGGGAAATTCATTAAATCACCTTAATGAGACCCTTTAAAATCCCTTAAAATGCCTGAAATTCTCAGAAATCTTATAAAATCTGTTGGAATCTCTTGGAATCATTTAAAATATCCTAAAACCTTATAGGTACAATCAAAATCTTCCGAAATTTTTTAAAATTACATTACATTTTTTTAAATCCCTTAAAGTCATGAAAATCCTTGGAAATTTTTTAAATCTTAAAAAAAATCCTTGGAATATTTTTAAATATCCTAAAATATTTCAATTCCTTTGAAATTCCTGGAAATTTTGTTATAGCTCTAGAAAATTCTTCAGAATCTTTCAAAATACCCTAAAATCATAGAAAAAACTTTTGAATTGCCTTCAAATTCTTTAATTCTATTAAGAATTCCTTGGAACCTTTTAAAATATCCTAAAATCTTTTAAATTCTTTCAAATCTTTTTAAAGTACCTGGAAATGTTTGAAAATCTCTTCAAATCTTTGAAATCCCTCAATTCTTGTGAATAAATGGAGAGAATTTTGGGATGGTAAATATTCCTTTGATTTAACCTCCAGGGAGCAGTGGTGAATTCTCGTGAAAAAATAGTTTGAAATTCTATTAAAATATTATAAAATCCTTTGAAATTCCGTGAAATTACATGTAATTTTATGATATTCCTTGAAATCCCTTAAAATCGTGGGAAATTCATTAAAATACCTTATTGAGCGCCTTGAAAATTCTTTAAAAGAACTGAAATCCTCATAAATCTTACATAATCCGTTGATACCCCCCGGAATCTTTTAAAATATCCTAAAACCTTATATGTCCTATAAAAATCTTTCAAATCTTCCGAAATTCTTTAAAACCGTATGAAAATGTTTAAATCCCTTAAAATCATGTTAATCCTTGGAAATTTCTCTGATATCTTGAAAATTCCCTGAAATCCCCTTTAAATTGTTTCATAGCTCTTAAAAATTCTTCAGAATCTTTTAAAATACACTAAAATCTTTTTAAAACTTTGAAATTCCTTCACAATCTTGAAATATGTGGAAAATTGCTTGGAATCTTGTCAAATATCCTAAAATCTTTCAAATTCTTTAAAATCTTTCCATTCGAATATTATAAAATGACTTGAAATCCCGTGAACTTACATGAAATCTGACGTATTCCTTGAAACCCTTTGAAATATTTGAAGTACTAAAATCTTCGGAATTCTGATCAAATCCCCTTTGAAGTTCATTAGAATTTGTTAAAAATATTTGGAAACCCTCTAAAATCTGATTTGAAAATCTCTTCAAATTTTTTAAATTTGATTAAAACACTTAATTCTAGTGAAATTTTTTGCAATTTATAGAAATTTTTAAATAATTGTTTTATATCTACTGAAATCCGTTAAAAAGTTACTTGGAATGCCATAAAATTCCTTCGAAATCTTTGACATTTCTTAAGTCCCTTGGAATCATTAAAAATACCTTAAAACCATTTGAGTCTGGTGAGATCTTTCAAAATCCTTATGAATAAGTTTATGAAATTGTTTGGAATCCCATAAAGTTTGTTTAAATATCTTAAAATCTCTTAAAAACTTAAAAATAATATTAAATCCCCTAATGAATTCTTGTTAAATTCCTTTAATTGCCTTAACATCTTTTTAAATTACTTTAAACGTTTGAAAGCTTTAAACATTCCTTTAAATAATAAAAATCTTTGGAAATCCTACGAATTCCCTTAAATGGTGTTGAAACCCTTTTAGATGCATTGAAATCTTAAAAAATCTTTTGAACTCTTTCAAAAGAATTGCGGAGATCGTTTTTTAGGGTCGGTCTGCAAACCTTTACCGGACCGGTTGGTGAATCCTAGTCCACTTCTGATCATAATTCATTCAATGATCTTTATTTTCAGACCGCAATGCAAAAACATTGCACAAATCTTGGAGTTGGAGACTTCTACGCCCTTTTTGCATGCATGGTCTCGGGCAGAACTTGGGACACAATAATGAATGGAGTACAAAAGAATAAATATTCCTCGACCGAAAAAGAACTTTTCCAGAAGGAGATTCCAAACTTGCTTCCTCAGATCAGTAGTGTTCTGCAAAGGGTTGATAGACAGATGCTCTTGATTCTCAAGACGAACGATTTAATTCGTTGTATTGAATACACTTTGAACACTCATTCACGAATGACTGCTTTTATGGAAATGTCAAAGTGTTGCGTCCAATCTGTTTACGGCGAAAAACTCAAATCATGTGACACTAATTGGTCCAGGTGGACAGTTTCCATTTCTGAACAATGGACGCTTTTTAAACTTTCTCTATATTATGTGTATTTGGGTATGTTAAACTTCAATGTTCTGAAAAGCGTGGAGTCGCTCCAAAACAAGGACTTTTATCCCATTTAACGAATGTGGATTTTAGTCTGCTTTTTTATTTATTAGTCAGGTGGAAGTCAAGGAAGCGAATTAAATTCGCAGATAATATTCTCAGAGTATTAACTTTTTATTTATATTTGTATAAAATGCTATGCTCAAAACTATTCTTGAGAGGATTTGGTGGTTTTAATTAATTTTTTTCCAAAGCTCAATGCTTGAAACTTTGCCAAGATTCAAAATACCTCAATTGTACCTACTTTTTAATAATGCACGTACAAATATTGTTTAATGTATATTTTTTTATGATTGCGAGCAGCATAATCAATTCGTAAAATTTCAGAAGATTTTAGACAAGAGTAGATAGAAAATTGAGTGGATGTGTAAGTTAGCCAAAGGAACACAACAGTCATCAGTGTTTTGTGCCATGTTTAAATATAAAACGTACGATTGACAAGCAAAAATCTAGAGTAGTTAAACTAGAAAGATTATTTTATACAGCACATGTAAATATTCGGAAAAATCGATGTATGTAAAAATCCAAAATATAAAATATATTTTAAACTGTTACATAAAATAAAAGAGGTTTTCACAATTAACCATTTTTCCCGTATAAAAGAGTTTTTATTGAGTCAAATGATTTACAAAATTACATTAAATGCATTACTTGCATTTTTTTCATTAACTATACAATTCTTACTTTCACTGTATGAATATTACCTTTTCCAACTCAATTTTAAACTAGAAGTTTAGACATGTATGGACCATCGAGTTCGTATCCTATTTTCCGATAATAATTTCGAGTTCCGACACCTGAAAGTAAGTGATTTTAGTAATTAAAAATACAAACTTCAGAAAATAAAACACCCTGGGATCCTATTCTTTTCCTTTTTGCCTAAAAAGCAAGTGTGTAAAATCTGGCCCCAATAAATTCAGAATTTTCAGAATTCTGAAGAATTCTGCAAAATTTTCCTGGAAATAAAAAAAAAAACATTTTTTTTTAAATTTGATTTACTTCAAAACTATTGGTGATATTGAAAAATTGTTAACTGAAAGTTTTAAATCTCTATGAAATATATAAAAAATTTTAATTGAAACAACCCGTCTCAAAAAAAGGGTGGAAAAAGTAAAAAAGAATTGTTGATATATTTCAAAAATATCGAGTTTCGAGTATTTTGCAAACCCCTATCGAAAACAAATCAAATATTTTTATGCAAAAATATACTTTCTTGTAAAATATTAAAAACACAATAAAATACAAAAATTTTCTAAATAATAGACATAAGTTGTAACTTCCTGTAACTTTTGTTCTAATTTATTGTACTTATTTGTGTTAAAATTAATTTCTGTAAAACTTTAAATAACAAACCAAAACTACCCAGTCAGTGATTTGCATTTTTCATGTAGTCCATTAGTAAGCAAAATTAAAAATTCCCATTGGTTTTGAAAAATATCAAAAACCTTTTTTTTTACATTTTCACCCTTTTTCCATTTCTTGAGAAGGGCTTTGCAATTTAAAAAAATTAATACAAAAAATGTACTTCTCAGAGATCTACAACTTTCATTAAATTAAATTTTCAATACCACCAATTATTTGGAAGTAAATCACGAAAAACATGTTTTTTTTTCGGGTTTTCCGGGGAATTTCAGCAGAATTCCTCAAATTTTTTTATTGGCACCAAATTTCACAGTCTCTTTTTCACTAAAAAAAATAAGAATATGACTCCAGGGTCTTTCATTTTCTGACATTTGTATGTTACGCTGCGCCCTAGTAATTAAGTAACTGAAAGAATAAAATTCAAAACTACAGAATAATTTGTCATAAAACTTACCTGATATGACGGCGATTTTCGTAGATCCGTGTTCTTCTCTGGCAATCCTTTCTGCTTCTTCCATGAGAAGCATTCCGAAACCTTGATGTTGAAACTTCGTTGGATCACGGGCATTTACTGGAACGACACTTCCATAAACGTGCAGTTCCCTCACGATTGAGCACTTTTCTTTTAACTCCGCCCTGAAAAAAGTAATAATTTGTTAAGCTTGTGAGAAAATGTATTATTTAAAATAGAAATTAGAGAATCCTACCGGAAAGTTTCATTGGAGCATTTTCTGAGTCTCAAAAGACCAACTAAAATGTCTTTAGTTGGATCTTCGTAAGAGAGAAAAGTTTCCCAGCCATTATTTGCGACGTAATCTCTACGAATGAGTTCAACTTCGTAGGGCTGAACCTTATTATGAATTTCTTGAATTCCAACTTCTCGAGTTCGAACGTCTCGACAGTCAGTTCCGAAATCCTTCATTCTTGCAAGAGCCAATTCTCTCAAATTTCCGTGCTCGACACCAGAACTGCAATCAGTTACAATAAAATATTTGAATATTTGCTCGAATCTACGGAAATCTAAATTAATAAAAAATGAATTACCTAACCAGAGGCATCGGAATGTCTCTCTGAACTCGATAAACACGCGTCCATGGAGGGACCAAAGCGAGAATACGAGCAATTAGATCCACAAGTACACTTGGAGGATAACTCTTGTATCTTCCAGTTTTCCATAATTCATACAACCCCGTGCCACGAATGACCAGAGTCGGATAAATCTTCAAACCATCTGCTCTAAATGCAGGATTTCCGAAAAATTCCTATATAAAGAACCGCAAATTGAATGTTTAATTTTGATAAATCTTTCGTCTCTTAAAATTAAAATTTAATTAATTAAATTCAGAATAAATAAAAATCTAAATTTCTCTTTAACGCCCAACAGTCCACGTTAATTGCGAAATACTTGGAAATTAAAAAAATAAGAATCTAACGATCGAATCCGGACAATACACTCTTAAATGTCACAATCAAAAAACATTTGCAAAAAATGCACCAACATTTTGGGTGTTTATTCAACACCCTTTTCAAGGTAATACAAACACATTTTTTAACAAGTCAAACCCCATGAAGAAACCAAAATCCCCATGAGATTCAAAAATACGTCTTTTTCTTTCCTCTTTTTTTATTTTGGGTTTTTAATGTGAATGAAGACATTTAAGAGCGTGTTGCCCAAATTTGACCGTTAGATTCTTGGGTTTTTAATTTCCAAGAATTTCATAGTTAAACTTTTGATTACCTATTTTACAAGAAATAAACTTGTGAATACCTATTTTACAGAAATAATAAGACAATGATTGAGATTTAAAAATTCGAATTCTTAAAGTTAACATTTTTTTTCATTTGAATTTATGAAAACTGAACTGCAAATTAAAACACTTAAAGTCGAACTCTTTTAAATTTTAAACTTTGAAAATTAAAGCTTAAATTTTTTTTATTGAAGTGCTTAATAATTTACAAGCATAAAATAGAAGCTTTTAACACTTTTCAATTGAACAATTGTAAATTAAATGCTGTTAAACTGCCAAATTAAAGTATTTAAACCTTTATAAATTGTAAAGTTCAAAAATTTAAAAACTACAAATCCACATATATTATTTTAAATTCTCCTTCAGATATTTTTGGCTGAAAAAAATCATGAGTGACGTTGAAACAATACAAAATAGGAAAAAAATATCTCCAAAGCCTCAATGATAATTTAACTATTAAAAAAAAAAAATACTTGAAAAAAAACGTAGACAATCGGAAAGCCCGTGCGGTGTGAGACACCCCATGTGACCGTTAAGGGTTAAAGAATTAATTAACAAAATTGTAAATTTTCAAAATTATATTATTTTAAGCAATTTTACGTTTGAAAGGTTCAAAGATTACAAATTTGTTTAAACTAAAAACTTTTTTTATTAGATGTCAAATTATTTTTATTTTAAAAGTAATAATTGCTCATTTGCTACTTACACATCAAATTTGTCTTGAAATCTTTCTTAATATTATCTTAATTTAAAAAAATAAATAAAACATCACTAAAAATTTTGCCAGGAATCTTAAGAATTTTTTTTATTACCTTGAAACCTTTCAAAATCCTTAAGAAGCTTCAAATATTATTTCTAAATCTTCAAAAATCTACATTTTGTTAAAAATGGTTGAAATCTTTTCAAATTTTATATGATTAAAATTTTTTTTTTCAAAACTTCTAAATATCTTATACAATTATTCGAATTTTTCCTCAAGCTTTTAATAAATCCTGCAAAATTAAAAAATGGCCTTAAAATCTTCCATATTATTTTTGGACAATATTGGAAATCTTTTTAAATCTTTTTAAATCTTTTTAAATATACGAAAACTTAAAAAATCTAAATTTTGTTTTAAATGTTTTGAAAACTTTTTAAGTTTTCAATTATTTGTTAATCTTTTTAAAATATCTAAATACATCTTAAACATACTCGAATTTTTCTTAATTAATAATTGTTCCATTTGTATTTATACATCAAAATTTGTTTTCGTTTTGAAATCTTTTTCAATATTCTGTTAAAATTAATTTTTCAACATGAAAAAAAAAATTAAAAAGCTTCAACATTTTATTTCGAAATCTTCTAAAATATATATTTTGTTTTTAATTTATGAAATACTTTAAAGTTTTTAATTAAATTTGAATCTTTTTAATTAAACTTAGGTCTCTGAAGTTTTATTTTATTTATAATTTCTCATTTTCCATAAACAAATAAACATGTTTCAGACGGAAACAAATTTTAATAGGATTTGCAATTTGACAAAAGCGTTTAATTATGAATCTATTAATTTTAAATTACTTAAAAATTTTAAATAGTGTATAAAGTTTCAATCGGACATTTGAAACAGTTCCCTTTTTTAAGGTTAAAATCTCTAAATTGTTTAATTTTGAACACATTCAGAATCGTCCTGTAAAATAAATTATTGTTTAATTTTTAATATAAGAACTACAGTTTAATTTTAAAAATTATTAATTAATTTAGATTTGCAGTTCATCAACTTAAAACGTTTTTCTCACAAAAAAAAAGTTTCAAACGCTATTAATTTTTTATTGTTTAGGCCTTCCAAACTGCATTTTAAAATTCTTCAGATTGAAAACGTACCCTTAAGAATGAAGATTTAAAATAGAAAATTTTTATTATAAAGGATTTTAGAATTACATATTATAAACTGAAGAAAAAGTTAACAATTGAACTTAACATTGAAAAAAAAGTTGAAATATAACTTATTTTAAAATGCATTATATCATGTTATATGAAATTTGTGACATTGCAAGTGATTAGATAGATTTTTCTTCTAAATATTTGTAAAATTCCCAGACATTTCTCGGTTTTCCCGGTGCAGCGGCCATCCTGCTGATTGGTAAATTAGTTTTTAACTCACGATAAATTGTTCAATGTCCCTTTCGATGTCAACATTTGGTAAATCTGGCATCATGTGGGCAATTACTTTAAATCCAGCGTCTTTAGACATTTGAAAACTTTCACAAACAGCTCGGACTGTATGTCCTCTGTTAGTATCTCGAGCAACATCTTCGTAAACTGACTGCACGCCGATTTCCAAACGAGTGCACCTGTTTTTAAATTTAAATCAATTGTATTAATCTCTAAATTAAATTGGATATAATATTTAATTATTAGATTCTATTTCTAAACTGGATATTATTAAATACACGATTTCTAAAATAATAAATAAATTTACCCGTAATTCAGCATATCTGATAAATGTTTTTTGAGACAATAATCAGGCCGAGTTTCAATTGTGATTCCAATGCACTTCGTACGACTTCGTTCTGAATACTTGACAGCTTCTGCCACATTATTACTCACATGGCCGGAGAGTGCGTCATGTAAATTTCTGATAAAAAAATCCCTGTAATCTTCTGGCAGGGACATGAAAGTGCCACCCATAACTATAAATTCTACTTTGTCCACGCTATGGCCCAACTGTTTCAACTGAATAGAAAAATAGTGGATTAATTTTATAGTAATAGTTTCAACAAATGAAAGGCTTCACAGTGATCATAAAGGATATTTTAGGGGAAATACGAGACTTAAAATAGAAAAATAGGAGACTTTTAGGGGACCAAAAAAGTACAAAAGTTACAATAAATACACATACATAGTTGTATAAGAAAAATCGAGCTCAATACAACTTTTAAAAACCTGAAAATGATGCGCTACTGTTCTTCTATCACATCTTTTATAATTATTAACGTTATAAAAATTAAATTGAGATGAAAAAATTCTTCAGTTTACTTTCGCCTCTTTACTGTACACAGACACGAAATTCAAAAAGAGAAAAAATTACATTGATAAGACTAAAGACTGTTCAAGGGGTTGACCACTCGATTTTTGCGTGTACACTAGGGGGCGTCCATTAATTACATAAGGCTTTTTTTGTTGGGGGGGGGGGCAAAATCATTTCTTACGTGTGTTTCCTCTTTCTAATTATTGTTTTAATATATACTCATTGAAACCTGCTTTGGCTGTTGATATTACTTTTTATACTATTATGTGTTATACATTGTATCATTATTAGTTTTATTATTTTTTTATGATTAAATATTTCATATTACATGCGTCCATTATAAATAGTTGAGGAGTAAACCATTCTTGAAATCTGGCGTACACCTTCCATTAAATCTCTTGGATTCCCTGAAAATCTTTGCTATCCCTTGAAATTCGTGATTTTTTTTGAAAATGTTGTAAATCTCTTAAAAAAATTTTAATAATGTGAATATTCCTTGAAATCATATTAATTTAAATCTTTTAAAAGATGTTTAAATTTCTTGATATCCTTTAAAATTCTGTGAAATCATCGAAACCCTTTTAAATCTCTTAAAATTCGTTGAAATTCCTTAAAAGCCTTTGAAATCTTTTAAAATTCCGTGAAATCTTATGAAATCCCTTCAAATCTTGAAAATCCTGTGAAAATCCCGACATCCTTCAAAATACTTCAGTATCTCTTGAAATCCTTTGAAATACCGTCACTTGTTTTACAATATTTCCAAATCTCTTAAAATCCTTTCAAATGATTCCATAAGAAGCTTATAATTCTTTTTAATACATTTTAGTCCTTTAAAATACCTTAAAATACCTTTAAATCTGTTGAAATCCTTTCAAATAACTGGAAATCTTTGTAATCTTTTGAAATATTGTTTACAGTGAAAATAATTGATATATTCTTGATTCAATATCAAAAATTTACTTTGGTATTGAAAAAGAGTAAGAGAAAAATTATATAAAAAATTAAATATTTGAAAATCATTTAAAAATGACAGAATATTTCAGATTTCAAACAAATTTCAAAAGATTTCAAAGATTCCAAAAGATTTTCAGAAATTTCAAAAATTTCATAGTTATTTAGACCATTTTTATAATAAAAAAAAAAGAAAAATGATATCAGAACTACAAATTCTTTAGATTATTATTTGCTTTCTAAAATATTTAGTTTTCTTATTATAATTATGGTATTTTGCAGTGTAAATTTATGAGAAAGGAGTCGTTAATCAACTGGAAAAGATTTCTATTTGATTGATAATTTAATAAATGCAAAAATAAATCGTATGTAATATTTAACGTGTTTTAAAAATTTAACGTGTTATAAAAATACATTATAAAAAAGTTACTTAGAATTCATGAACACAAATATTGGAAATATTTAAAAATAATGCAAGTGCAAAAAGATTTTACAAAAACTTCAAAGATTTCACAAAGATTCCAAAGATGTCAGGAAATAATATACAGCCGATTTCAAGACTGATCAAATCCTCCAGACTTTTCGATCACTTTCATCTTAAATAGAGGAATTTTATGCATATTAGGGGACATTTAGTGTAATTATTATTCATTTGCCCACTTGTTCGACACGGTGCCTCGTTTGTAAAAATGGATTGTATCGAGCTCGAATGGCTCTCATTGAAGTTGGTTCATATCCAGTGTAAGATTGTGTGGAATATTCAAAATCAGAATCTGGTCCACCAGGACAATAAACGCAGATGTTTCCTGTCATGTTTATATGAGGACATCTGTGAGGTTTACACATCACTGCCACGACTGCTATCTGAAAATAAAAATAAAAAATGTACAGAAATTGGAATTAAGTAATTACAGGCCTCGGACTCACTTCAGAAACAAAAATAGTGTCACAAATTTGAAAAAAATAGTGTCAAAATAGTGTCATAAAAATTTTCAAGTATCAAATTTATGTGTAGTCCGAAATAAAAAAGTGTACAATAGAAAATTGACTTTCAAGCAAAATTTCAAGTTTTCTAACCTAACTCTCGTTTTTCCACTTAAATGCGAACTGAATTAATAGAACAAAATAAGAAAATCTAACTAATTTTAATTTAAAGTTAATTCTTTTCCTTCGCAGAGTCTACTATTAAATTTTTGGTTAAGAATTCAATTTTTTATTGCTTAAAAAGTTTATAATTTGGTTCAAAATTCAATTATATTGTCAAAAATCATCCTTTTGGCTTGACAATTCAACAATTTGATTTAAAAAAATTTTTTCATCTTTCTGGTTTTAAAATTCTGCTCTTTCTGCAGTAATGTAACCCTTTTTGGTTAAAAAATGAAACTGCCTGAATAAAAATTAACTTGTTTTGTTGAAAATTTGATTGTTTCGTAGAAAATTCGTATTTTTGACTCGCAAATTCAACAATTAGGTAAAAAATGTATGTATTTTGTCGAAAATTATTTTTTTTTTTTTTCGTTCAAAATTAATTTATTTATCCGAAAATTTTACTATTATATTTTTGATTGAAAATTTCATCTTTTTTGGTCAAAAATGCAACTTTCTGGATAAAAATGAACTTTTTTGTTGAAAATTCTCCTATTTGGTAAAAAATTATGTATTTTGTTAAAAATTCATCTTTTTAGTTGAAAATTCAACTTTTTGGTTGAAGACTCATGTTTTTTGTTGAAAATTCGTCTTTTTCGATAGAATATTCATCTTCTTGGTTGAAAATTCTTCTTTTTGGTGGAAAATTGAACTGTTTGGTTGTAAATTAATCTGTTTTAGTTGAGGATTCTAGTATTTTGTTAAAAATTCGTTTTTGTTGGTTAAATAAAACTGTTTATGATTTTTAATTAAAATTTTATTTTGTTGAAATATCAACTATTACATTTTTGGTTGCAAATTCATCTGTTTAAGTTGAAAATTCTACGCTTTGGTTAAAAGTTGAACTACTTCCTCAAAAGTTATTTTTTTTTTTGGTTGAAGTTTCATAATTTTAGTTGAAAATTCAACTGATTAGTTGTGAATGAACTCTTATGTTGAAAATTTTTTTTTATTGAAAATTAATTCTTCTCAATAAATATTTAACTGATCCATTATTTGTTAAAAATTGATCTTTTTTAGTTTAAACATGCAACAATCTAGTTAAAAAATTTAGAAACGAAATAAATATAAACTAAAAATTATTCAAATAAAACTTGAACATCACATCCATTGTTAAAACTATTTAGTTGAAAATGTATGCAATTTGTTGAAAATTCGTCTTTTAGGTAGAAAATTCAACTATTTGGTTAAAAATGTACGTACTTTGTTGAAAATTCATCTTTTCTGGTAGAAAAAAAATATATTTGGTTAAAAATTCAACCATTTGTTTAAAAATCTATTATTATTTTGTTGAGAATTCATACTTTTTGGTAGAAAATTAATCTTCTTAGTCGATAATTCATCTTCCTGGTTGAAAATTCTACTGTTTTGTTGGAAGCTCACCCGTTAGGCTTAAAAATTCAAAATTTCGAAAGAAATTTTTTTCCTTCTTGACTGAAAAATCTTTCTTTGAAAATTCGTCATCTTAATTTGAAAATTCATCTCTTTTGGTAGAAAGATGATCTTTTTTGGTTAAAAATGGATCTGTTTGGTTGAGGATTCAACGATTTTGTTAGAAATGCGTCCTTATCGGTTAAATTCAACTGTTTTTGATTTAAAATAAAAATATGTTCTTGGTAAAATGGAAAAGTAAAGAAATAGTGGCATTAGCAGACAACTGTAAGAAAATAGTGTCTTTATTGTAATTTTTTTTCGAAATAGTAGCAAAATAGTGTCATCGCTCAAAAAAAAGTGTCAAATAGTGGTGAGCCCGAGGCCTGTAATTAACATATACCTCGAAAATAATTTAATAATATATAATAACTTACACCACTTGCTGTCCTCACAGGCTTTGCCTTCAATTTGGGTAAAAGAATCTTTTTCACATCTGCAGGAACAGCTGCTATGATATCAACAAGTCTTGGAGAAGATTCCAATCCGTACTTCGAAGATATTCGAGTTTTTAGTTTATTTAAATCTACATCTCGGTTCTGTCGATGAGCAGTTAATAATTCCTTAATTATTTCTCCTATTGCCATCATCTTGCGCTCTTCTTTGCTCTCGGCAAAGCCTTAAAAATGATAATTAAGAGTCGAAATATAAAATTAATTGCAATACAATAATTATGATAGAGAATAATAGAATAAATTTCAATTCACTATCTATAGTTTTAAAATTAATGTCACCATAAATCACTCTTATGTACCTACAAAAAGGCCTCCAAGTATTTTCGTAAAATATATTTTACAAAGTGTGACCATTTTTTAGATTAATAAGATGCATAATAATGTACAATTTGTTTAAAATTAAAGAAAATATGCGTTCAAGCTATTTATTTTCATCTTGTAAGAAACGTAAAACAAAGACTTATTTCAACATTTTCCAAAACATTTTTTATAATTATTTGAATCTATAGGGTAATAAAATATTTTAAATAATGTTAAACTTATGATAGACATTTAAATAAGTATAAACAAATTGATTACAAAAGCATTAAGGACATTATAGGTTCAATGGAGGTTATGTTTAGATTATTTCGCTTTAGCTGTAAAATATGAAAGTATATTTGAGATTTAAAGTTGATAATAAACAATAATGATTTTACATTACCTCTCAAGTTCTTCACCATGATTAAAAATTGTGTAAACTATTGTACAGAAGCAAATTAGTTCAACACATGCTGAAGTGACTATAACCTCCTCTATTATTTTTGCGGAACTGCGTCGTCTGCTTGAGCAGCTGATTGGTCAATTGGTCTATGGTCACGTGCCAGTTGTCACTTGTCAAGACAAGTTTAAAAAAAATTATATTATTACCAATTATTACATAATGCTAAATTACAATTTGAATTTTAGTTTTATTATTTAAATAATTTCAAAATGTTTAAAAATAATTTGTCATTCGGTTGATTCGTAATAAATTAAAAACCAATATGGTGAAAATCAATTTCTTAAAGTAAGAAAGAAAAAGAAGAAAAAGGAAGAAGGAAATTAATAATAAAGGTGTCAGAAAGAAGAAGAAAGATAAAGGAAGAAGAATAGAAGAGAAGAATAAGAAAAAGATAACCCCTTTAAGAAAAATAAAAAGAGAAGAATAAGAAAATTAAAGAAAGGAGAATTCTCCTTTCTTATAATAATCGTAGCAATAAGTTTAAATATTAAAAGAATTTGTAATACGATTGATTCATCGTAAGAAATTAAAAACCTACATGGTGAAAATCAATTATTTTAAAGTAAGAAAGAAAAAGAGAAAAGAAGAAAAGAGAAGGAAATTAAGAAAGGTAAAGAAAGAAGAAGAATGAAAAAGGAAGAAGAAAAATAAAATTATAATCGTAGCATATATGTATTGCAACTTGAATGTTAGTTTTATTACTTATATAATTTCAAAATGTTTAAAAATAATTTTTAATAAGATTGATTTATAAAAAAAAAATCAGTAACAAAGTGAAAATCAATTTTTTTTTAAGAAAGAAAAAGAGAGAAGAATATGATAGTTAAAAAAAGGTAAAGAAAGAAGAAGAAAGAGAAGAAAAAGAAAGAAAAAATAAAAGATAATTGTAGCATATATTCATTACAATTTGAATTTTAGTTTAAATATTTAAATAATTCAAATGATTTTAAAATACTTTGTAATAAGATTGATTCATGTGAAATTAAAAATCAGCATGGTGAAAATCAATATTTAAGTAAGAATGAAAAATAGAAAGAAAAAAGAGAAGAAACTTAAGAAAGGTAAAGAAAGAAGAAGAAAAGAAGAGAAAAATAAGAAGAAATAAAAAATAAAAATAGAAAGATAATCGTAGTTTATGTATTACAATTTGAATTTTCGTTTCAATATTTAAAAAACTTCATATTTTTTTAAAAGAATTTGTAACGCGATTGATTCGTAAGAAATTAAAACCCAACATGGTGAAAATCAATTTTTTCAAAGCAAGAAGGAAAAGAGAAAAAGAAGAAGGAAATTAAGAAAGGTAATTAAAGAAGAAGAAAGAAAAAGGAAGATGAGAAAATGAAGGAGAAAAAAAACCCTTAAAAAAAGGAAAATATAATCGTAGCATATGTATTACAATTTGAATTTGAATTTTAGTCTCAATATTGAAAAATTTTCAAAATGTTTACAAATAATTGGTAATACGATTGATTTATAAGAAATAAACAATCAACATCGTGAAAATCAATTTTTTTAAAGTAAGAAAGAAAAAAAAGGAAGAAGAAAATTAAGAAAGTTAAATAAAGAAAGGTAAATAAAGAAGAAGAAAGAAAAAGAAGAAAAATATGAAGATAATCGTAGCATATATGAATATGAATTTTATTTTTAATATTTATATAATTTCAAACATTTTTAAAATAATTTGTAATACGATTGATTCATAAGAAATTAAACATCGACAGGGTGAAAATCAATTTTTTTAAAGTAAGAAAGAAAAAGGAAGAAGAAAAGAAAAAATTCTTAATAATAATTTTGCTTTTCCGTATATCTTTTTATTTTTCTTTCTTTACCTTTATTATTCTTCTTCTTCTCGTTTCTTCTTCTTTTCTTTCTCTTTCTTAATTTAAAAAAATTCATTTCCACCATGTTGATTTTTAATTTTTTACGAATCAATCGTATTACAAATTATTTTTGAACAATTTGAAATCATATATAAATATTAAAACTAAAATTCAAATTCATATTGTAATACATACATGCTACGATTATCCTTATTTTTCTTCTTCTTTCTTTACCTTTATTTATATTCTTCTTCTTTTCTTTCTTACTTTCAGAAAATTCATTTCCACCATGTTTATTTTCAATTTTTTACGAATCAATCGTATTACAAATTATTTTTGAACAATTTGAAATCATATAAATATTAAAACTAAAATTCAAATTCATATTGTAATACATATATGCTACGATTATCCTTTTATTTTTCTTCTTTTTTCATTCTTTACCTTTCTTAACTTTTTTCTTCTCTTGTTTTCTTCTTTTCTTTCACTCTTTCTTTCTTACATTCAAAAAATTAATTTCCACCATGCTGATTTTTAATTTTTTACGAATCAATAGTATTACAAATTATTTTGGAACATTTTGAAATTACACTGCAGTCCCGCTTTACCCGTTCCCGATACACCAGACAAAGTAGTGCAAGGGGACGAGAGAGAGGCACTTGCAAGGTCAGCGGAGTTGCGATGTTTACGGTTCGGCTCTTTGTTGATTAAGGGTACCCCCGAAACGGTCACTACAGCGGGACTCTAGTGTATTTAAATAATAAAACAAAAATTCAAATTCTCATACACATGCTACGATTATCTTTTTATTTTTCTTGTAGGGTATTCCTTTTCTTCTTCTTAAGTTTATCTCCTTTCTTTCTCTCTTTCAAAACATTAATTTTCACCGTGTTGATTCTTAATTTCTTACGAATCAATTGTATTACAAATTATTTTGAAATAAATTGTAATTATTTAAATATTATAACCTTAACATTAATCTAAATATTCTATCTCATATTTAAAAAAATAACAATGTATTCGATTTCGTATGTACAGATACATTTATTATAAATTTCATTCTTTCATTTCATATACATATACATATATACTACTAATCTAACTTTAAAAAATTTCAACAGGTCATTTAAAAGGAATTGGTCAACTATTCTCTAGTGATTAAATGCTCATCCTAAATTTTAAGTGAAATAATGCAATTAGGAAAAGTTTCTCTTCTCCAAAAAATCTGTTTGTGAAGGGCGAATTATTTTGTATTTATATTATTTAAATTGTAAAAACGATTTCTGTGTATGCGCCGATGAAAAGGCACGTAAAAAGTGCGAAATAATTATCGTGAAATTGTCCAAAAATCTGTTATGAAATACAAATTAGACCAATACTTTAAATGACCCCAAAACCGTTGAGAAAAAAGCGACCCAAACACATCAAACATTTCACGCCAGCGTAATTTTAATATAACATCCGCTCAAAGATAATACTCCTCTCCCTTTTCTTTTCACGCTTAACAATTTTTTAAGATTTTTTTTCAGACTTAATTGAATAGAGCTAGAACCTCGCTTCTTTAGTCTAGTGCCTTAAATTCTACAATGATTCTGTTTAAAAAATGCGCACGAAGCAATAGGAAAACGAACAAAGTGGAATACGACGAATGAAATATTCAACAACATGGGCTCGATTACACCTTAACTAGCTTTATCTTATTCCAAAGAAAAACGTTTCCAACGTCTTTAACATTAATTTACGCATTTAATCCTTGAAATTGGAAAACTTCCTTGCGCTACTTGTTGAAAGCCATCGGCTTCGCCATGTCCATTTCTGGAAACATCATTTGCATGTGGTTGTCGATTATCTGGAATAATTCTTGTGGCTGAGGTATTCTTCCCGTTTCCAACTTTGACCACACAGGAACGTCTGTAATATTTTCATTTTTTACTTTCAAATGTAAAATAAAATTATTTAACTACTCTTACGAAAAAATATGATAAGAAAATCAGTATAGGCCTATAATGAATTTCCTACCATTTTTTCGTGATTATAGGAAATTCATTACAGAAAATCATTATATAGAAAACGATTATAGGATAATCAGCATTGGAATATTCTTAGTCTTAGTTGTAATGTAGGCGGGGGGGCCCTGAGGTCCCACCCCTGGCGCTCAAGCTATAAAGCCTATTGTGCCATACCCGTGTTTGTTCTCAAGGCAGTACTACGAATCCGGCCATCCTTCGCCGAGTGTTTTTTTTTTTGGATCTCGGTGGGTTTTTTCGTTGTTATCAACGTTCTGAGATTATACCTCTCAGGTGCCAGGCATACCTATCGCACAGTAAATGACGTCCTCCTTTGTTGATCAGGCAAAGTGATCCTCACCCACTCTGCCATTCGGCAGCCTCCCTAGCAGGCTAGGGTGTACGGAGCGATCCCTCTGAGGTCATCAGGTAGATGCACAGATTCGAAGCACTGTCCTGGTGTGTTATGTAAGTGTATGTGTGTGTGTTCATTACTCGAAATCGGCCAGCGACCATCGAGCGTGGTGCCTCCTGTAGGAGTCCCCAAACGCAAGAAGAACGCTGACTCATTTTCGAGTCTTCACAGAATCGGCTTCGACCCCCAAGGCTAGTCCCCTCGACATGGAGCCCCACCTTGGTATGATACCAGCTTTTTCTGAGGGGACCTACAGTTTAAGGTGGGTTCCGAACCACCGAAGCCCCGGTAGAAGTACATAGAAAAATTTCCATTGGTACCCGGCTCAGGGATCGAACCCCGGACCTCCTGCATGGAAGTCCGACGCGCTATCGTCTGAGCCACCGAGGCTTCTTAGCATTGGAATAAATAATATAAAAATATTAAAGGAATTACTGTCAAAAAGAGAGGAACTACAAAAAAACGATTTATTTTAGACCACTCATAATCTCATGAGATTATTATTTATTACTTTATTATTATTATAGAAAAATGAGGAAGATCATTTTTCTCTTTGGTATATCATGTCACGGACGCATTTTTGTAATGCAATCAACTTTCGATTTTTGGTGATCGGGGGGGGCCCCCCCCTTTCAATTTGTTCGTTTTCCGGAAAAAGAAATTATATATTTTTTTTATTTTTAAGTCGGCCGACATTAATCCATGACCCGGGACTTGAAAATTAACATGGGGGTTTAAATGGAAAAAGCTAGGTTTTCGAAAAGAATGAAAAAAAGATGTACTTGTTATTAACATTTTTTAAATCAAAGCTTAGTCACTTCTTAAGGAATATTCCAGGAATAATTTCCACCCAGTAACTTTTTAACTTGACCCTTCCAACACCCTTGTATTGTGCCCGGAAAATGCCCCACAAAATACAACATAACAGTTTTATGTAAATTTCATGCTGAAGACGGCATTTTAAACAAGTTTTTCAACATTCATTATTTTTATTCGATAAGTGATCACTGTCATCGTTAATTAGCTGCTTTATTAATTCCAGAAAATAGTAACTTTTCAAAATTTACCTAAAAAATGGTTTTAACAAATGAAAATTGTTTAAATACTTGTCAAATATCGTTGAAAAAAATGTATACCCTCAAAATTCATTAATTATGTCATTAATTCCAGAAAATAATAACTTTTCACAATTTACAGGAGGAAAAATTGTTGAAATAAATGAAAACTGTTCAAATAATTACTTGGAAATACTTGGAAACCTCTCGCTTACCGAATAAAAATAATTCATGTTGAAAAAATCCAAAAAATACCGTCTTTAGCATGAATTTAACTTAAAACTTCTATTTTCTATTTTTTTGTGCATTTTCCGGGCGCAATATAAGGAGGTTGGGGTTCAAAATAAAAAGTTATTACATACGTAAAAATTATTCTTTGAGCATTCCTTAACAGGTGAATAAATTTTAATTTACAAAAAAGTAATAACTTCTTTCTTCCATTTTATCAAAAATCAAACTTTTTCCATTTAAACCCCCATGTTATTTCAAAAGCCTGGGGGGGGGGGGGGCCACGGGTTTATGTTGACAGATTTGAAAAAAATAGAGAATTGCTTTTTCTGGAAAACGAACCAATTGGGGGGATCAATTACCAAAAATTGAAATAATTTCTACAAGTATAAATTTAAACCACACTATTCTGCACAAATAAACTTTACACGGCATAAAATTATAAATTCCCTTGATATCTTTAAAATGGCTTGAAATTTCATTGAAATACATAACAATCTTTTGGAATCTCTTTAAATCCCTTGATATATATATATACCATTAAACCATTTCCCTTTCAGGGTAGG
The DNA here is from genome assembly GCA_932195095.1 of Andricus curvator. NCBI lineage: Eukaryota > Metazoa > Arthropoda > Insecta > Hymenoptera > Cynipidae > Andricus > Andricus curvator. Next base: position 168,690 of record CAKNYM010051394.1, on the reverse strand, counting down.
CGTGACACTACCCGATTCGGGTAGTGTTTCTAGGTTTTTCTTGTAGTTATAAATAACTACAAGTGTGGGCTCACCACACCCACAATGTGCCAACAGCACTCATGTCAGTATTCTTGAATGGTCACCCATCCAAGTACTAACCGCGTCCAACGCTGCTTAACTTCAGTGATCTGACGAGAACTGGGTTTTTCAGCGTGGTATGGCCGTATACCTTTGGAAAATTTTTAAATCCATCAAAATCTTTGAAAAAAAGTTATAAATCTGTAGAAATCATTTAAAATCTTTGGAAAATAAAATAAATTAAATAATGTATTCCCTCAAGCTCTCCAGAAATCCCTTGAAATTTTGTAAATCTTCTAAAATCTTTAAAATACTGGGAGATCCTATAAAATGCCTTAAATCTTGTGAAATTCTTTTCAAGTCTTTGAAATCTTTGGAAATCCTACCAAATTCTTTGACATCCCTTTAAATACTTTAAATCTCTTGAAATTCTTTAAAATCTTTTAAAATAACTTAAAATCTTTTAGAATCAAGTAAAATTCCTTGAAATCCTGTGAAATCCCACGTTAGGCAAATAAATAAATCATTAGTTTGTAGTTTCTCTATTTTTTACAGCACTTCTTCCAATGTTTTAACATTATTCTTTTCTATGCTGATTTTCTTATAATGATTTATTCTAGAATCGCGCAATAATTATAAGAAATTCATTATCGAAAAATCAGTAAGGCCTATACTAAATTTCCTATAATATTTTTTCGCGAGGGTAACAAGTATATTTTACGAAGAATATGATTTTATAGTTAGTTTTTTTTTAAATAATGTAATTAATTTGAATAAATCTCACCATTGAAGTGAATTTCGAAAGCTCCGGAAGAAATCAGTTGGCCTTCGATAGCATTGCTCATAAAAAAGAGCAAAATACAAGCGTAGAGACGATTGTCAATACACCACTGCCAAACGAAAGGTGCTGGCTGGCCTATCCATTGGAATATATTAACTCCGCTGAGTATTAGAACTATGATTAGAATTTTTGCTATCCCCTGAAAATGAGAAAGATTTGATTTAAAATTTGGTCCACGGTTACTAAAACTGTTAAAAATTGGCCAAAACAACAATCAGGGTGACCGTTTTAATCTAGGCAAAAAATTCCCGATCATTTCCCGGGTCGCAAAAATTGTTCACAGTAACTGAAATAAAAAAATTCGAACTCTTAGAGCTGAAAATTTTTTCATTTGAAGTAATAAAAACTGAACTGGAGATTAAAGCACTCGAAATGGAACTTTTATAATTGAAGCTTACATTTTTTTTCATTTCAAACACTCAATGACACTTTTTTTAACACTTTTTATGTTGACAAATTTTAATTAAATGCCGTCACACTGCAAAATTAAAAACTGTGAACTTCTGTAAATTGAACAGTTCAAAGGTTTCTAGTCAAAAATATAAATCTAAGCTATCATTTTCAATGCTCTAAATTGAAGAATCAATCAAGGTAAATGTTCAAAATATATCACTTCAAGCAATTTTAAGTTAGAAACATTAATAAAGGTCTCTGCCCGGGGCTACGAAACCCTAAAAAGTGAACGATAAAAAAGGTTTTGAACTAAAAATTGTTTAAATTGTTATTAATCAATCAATTCTACTCAAATTTTATTTATACGTAAAAATTCAACAATTTCACTAACAAATTAAACTTTTTAATGGAACAGTTAAAATTGTAACGTTCTAAGTCTAAATTTACCGGAACGACGGAAAAATCACGAAACTTAAAATTTCCGACATTATAAAATATCTGAAACTTTAAAATTGCTGATACAGGCAAATTTTCGAATTATAAAATTACTGAACCTAAATAATTAAAAAATTGTTTTAATAATAAATAACTATGAAAATAACAAATATGTTCATCAAATAAAAGCATTTTATTTTATTTATTATTTTTTAACAATATCTCAATTGTTTAGATTCGGGAATTTTATAATTTGGAAAGTTTTCTGTATCGCCCACTTTACAGTGTAGGATATTTTATAATGTCGGCAATTTTATTTCAAAAATTTTTAATTAACGGGAATATTCATATTCAGTAACATCATAAACTGTCGAGAATTTTATTAATGAGGAATTTTTAATTTCCGGCCACTTCTAATTTTGGGAATGTTATGTTTCGAATGTTTTCTTTTTCGGGATTTTTCAGTCGCCCTTGAAAATTGAACTATTGTGCTGAAAATTCTTTTTTTTTTTTTTGAAAATTAATTTTTTCAAGTGAAAATTAAACTATTCTATTTTGGGTTAAAAATTAATCTTTTTTGGTTGAGAATTCAAATATTTTTCTAGAAATTCGTCTTTTTTAGTAGAATTCAACTGTTTTTTATTTAAAATTAAAGTGTCTCTTAGTTCAAACAACAACTATTACATTTTTCATTGAAAGTTAATCTTTTTTGGTTCAAAATTCAACTACTTGGTGGAAAGTTGAACTACTTTGTTGAAACTTAATTTTTTTGGTTGAAGATTCATCACCTTAGTTGAAAATTGATCTCTGGTTGTATATTTAACTACTTTGTTAAAAATTTGTTTTTTTCTTTGTTCAAAATTAATTTTTTTTAATTGAAAATTTTACTATTCCATTTTTGGTTGAAAAAATTAAACTATTTGGTTTGAAATTCATTTATTCTGTTGAAAATGCGTTTTTTATGTGTAGGAAATTAATTTTTTGAACTGAAAATTTAAGTATTCCATTTGCGATTGAAAACTGATTTTTTTTAGTTGAAAATTAAACTACATTTGGTTTGAAATTCATTTATTCTGTCGAAAATTCGTTTATTATGTGTTGGAAATTAATTTTTTGAACTGCAAATTTAAGCATTCCATTTTCGGTTGAAAATTTGTCTGTTTTAGTTAAAAATTTAACTATGTGGTTGTGGTCTACAAAAAATTCATGGTTTCCCGGTCCAGCGGCCACCCTGAAATTATAAATAAAGCAGTTAAATAAATTCTCACCAGGAACTTGGCCATTAAAATGCTATATCCTGGGGGATTGTAGTTCTCGCCGTGAATTTGCAGTTCCGGATACTTCTGTCTCAAAATGCCAATATATTCTTCGAATACTTTTCTGTATCCACAAGAGTAGCTGTGACAAGAAAAAAACGTTATTTAAATTCCTTCGATAAAAAATATTCTAAAAACGCAGAGTGTTAAGAATTAACGATATAATAAAGTTGTGAAATAAACGATTTGTTTGTACAATATACACAAATGCTAAAGAATTCTGAATTATATATTAAATTTGTCAAAATAAAGTTATTTTTATTATTAAACAAATCTTGAAACTGATAAGGATAATAAATCGAATTGATTTTATCTCGAAAGATAAAATTCCAAACTTTGCATTCTACCAATATTTAAAAGATCACGAAATTCTGAATTAAAATCTTAAATTCTTACATCAATCCATTCACTGAATACGATATCTTCAATATTGCTAGCAAAACATTAATAAAATACGTAGGGAAAATTTAATTAGCCATGAGATAGATAAACAGAAATGCTGATGCACGATTTGCAAACCTAACCTCTCTGATGGAATTTTCCGACAACTTTCCTCCACTTTATTAAATAAATAAATACTTCCCAGAATATAATAGACCTAAATGAATCAAATGTAACATTATTGAACACTCACCAGTAGAAAAATTTCAATGTGGGCCCCGTTTTGGAGCCGAACTTGGTTAGAGGAACATCTTCTTTTCCTTGGACTCTCGATTCGAGAACGCAAAGAAGGACCAGAATTAGACACGAAATTAACTTTAACGAAGACATTATTGGTTTTTCATTAAAATAATGAAGAAAGAAAATAAATAGACTGCTTTATACTAATGATAAGATATCACGATTCACGATGAACTGTACTAACAAGTATGTGAACAAAAGTCGTCGAGTATCGATGAAAAATGCAGTTTTTTTATCACTGAGAAGTTTACAAAAAGTCGGGAAAAACGCTCATTATGATCATCTGAACATTCACTTTTCCTTAAGCATAATTTATTTATATGACGAGGTCAAAAAATTATTCATTCGCGTAGTCCATATTTCAAAGGTATTTAATTTTTAAAGCGACCTCTACCTTTAAAAAATTAGTGTTTTGCTACTCGCGCAGGATTTTGAACTGATTTTTCGGATACGATTTTATGAGATAAAATTGTGTTTTTGTACTTGAATGACAGTTAGACTTTTTAACAATGTTTTCCACAAAGTGTCGAATATTTATACCCTCGTCGATTATAGTGAGAACTATGGGTAAGTTCTGCATGCTCCAAATATTGTGTAACATAACCTTACTTTTGATAATTTATGTTTTAAATGTTTTAAAGATATTTTAGTATTTTTGGTAAATGGCAACTTAACAATTTATTTGAAGGATTTTTTATGCGGTTTTATAAATAATTCATTTACATTTTTTCTTTTTAAAACAGATAACGCCGGTTTGAATATGTACGTATTTTACGCTTTGTACAACACAAAAAACTACCGCAATAACAAACTTTTATTATTTATCAGTATTTTTACGATATTAAACTCAGAGTGAGTAAACCTACACTAATGTGAAGCGACTTCATAAAACGATATCCACGCGAGGAACTCAACTTTACTAGAAATTTGAAGAACAGAAAAATTAAAATTCGAATTTTTCTAACATTTTTAATAAACTTTTTAAACTTATATGCATGTCCCAACTCCTTAACGCGGTATGCCCATTTTATAGAATTCAATTTAGATACTTTCAAATACTTAAATTGTTAATTTGATGATTCCGAAAAAAATATATTAAAAAACTTCAAATTATAACACTTCCAAACTTGAAAGTTTTCTTTAAATTTTAACAGTTAACTCTAATATATGTGGTTTTAAATTTTATAAAGCGGTTTAATTTGTTTTTTTCGAAAAACTTGAAATTTTCAACAAAATGTATCTAAACATTTCCGTTAAAAATTCGTTTATATCTTACAGGGTTTAAATTTCCACATGGAAAATATTAAAAATTATACAATTACAAAGCAGAAGCCACCCGATTTGACCAATTTATTTCGAGGCCCTCAAAAAACACTTTTACTACTGCAAATTAAAAAGTAAATATATACAAGCTTTTGAGCGATTTAAATTGAAAAAAAAATTAATTCTGAATTTTAAACGTCTTGTTAATTAGAAATTCTCTTATTTATAAAGTTCTATTGAAATTAGTCTTTACACGTTTTTATTAAAATTGTTTTCAATTATTAAAGCTTTTGATTAGAAATGGTTTAATTCTAACCACTTCATGCAAAGAAGAGAGTCTCTAATGTTTAAAAACTGCGATTTTGTGTGTTCTGAATTTACAGTCCGTCAATTATTAAAAAGGCTTTCTTTTTTTAATTATACAGTTTTGGATTATTTATTTATTATGTCAAACTTTTATTCTTATTTTGTACAATAATTTTGAATTGTTTAGAAGTGAATATTTTGTATGAAAGCATAAAATTATGTACATATATAGGATTTTTTGTCATTTGGAATATTTATTTTTAAATGAAACAATTTGTTTGTTTGAATAGCTTTAAAAAAATATACCTGTATTGGTATGTTCATTTTTTTTGTATGCCGTGGGTATGTGTACAATTTAAAGGAAATAATCTTTCTTTTTTATTTCAGCCACAGTCAAAAGATTTTATCGTGAGGCGAATGTTTTATCAAGCGGAAACAAATTTGAAATCGCACTCGATCACAGAAAATTGAAAACTCCGAAGGGAAAAGTCTTCGAAGTATCTAGTGAACCTTTAGCTTTCGCAGTAGCTGTGGAGTGGGAGAGTCAAAAAGAGACGATTAATCGAAGTAACATGCATTTAGTAAGAAACAAAATTAACATAAATTACATACTTGTTTATTATTTACATCAGCAAAAAAACGGTACCAACTTGTATAAATTGTTATTCTTAAATAAAAAATCTTAAATTACTATTGCCACTGCCCTTGAATAAAATTGTTCTTCAGACATAAATTAGATGGATTTGATTCATCTTATTTTGTCTCAAGAACAGCGATAACTAAAACAATAACATTTATTTTTTTAGAACTCTTTATGCAACACAGTTCTGGATAACCCTCACAATCATACCAAAGAAGATATTGTTTCGAGTATTATTCAATATCTAGAAACAGACACAATTCTCTTTCAATCTAATGTAAGTAAATATTTTTCTAGTTTCATCACATGCGATTACAGTAGTATCTAAAATTCTAAAATCTAATTCCGAGGCTGCAGGTTAATTTAACTGTTACCTAATTTAAAACTTAAACATAATTCCAGTACTGAAATCAGTTTTGTTTCAGGATGAGGAAGAATTGTACAATCTTCAGATGAAAAAGTGGGATCCTCTGATTCAATGGTTTTGTGATCGGTTCCAAGCAGGAATTACTAAAACTCGGAGCATAGAAGCTCCACTAGTAACACCAGAGACAAAAGAGATTATAACGAAACATTTGATGTCCTACAACTTCGAAGCTATTCACGGTATTGTGCGCTACATATTAATATCACGTACATCCTACAATATTTAAATAATGAATTTGGGGTGTCTACTCACCTGGAAAACCTGAAATTATCAGCATTTTTTTTAAAGTCAAATTTTGTTTACCGTGCTTAATTAACAAAAAAATTGTAATATAAAATAACTAACAATCTTCTTTTCGTTTGTAAAAGTAGCTTTATAGTGCTGGATTTATACTAATTTAAATCAAAATTCTTATTATTTTCACTAATCGCAGGAAAATATCTTTTATGCAAAATATGAAAAGGTACTTTAAATATGTACTGATTTTAAGTATGCATAAAAAAATTTGTTTTAATTATTATTCTAATTAATGGAGTTTATGACCCAATTGAAGAGATGATTGATCATGTTTTTAGTATTATTAATTGACTTAATTATTTGATGGTGATAATGAATATATTTTTAAGAATATCTTCTAATCATTTGTCAAATCTTCCTCAATTAAGCATATTAATTAAATATTTAGAAACTTGAACTATTAAAAAATTGCTTAGTCTTTTATGAAATTACTTTCACAAATTAAACAAATTTTATTCAATTTTACACAGGAATAGTACCACTTTTACATATTTAGATATTTGCAAGGACTTTTTCCCCTAGATTCTATCCTCAGGTCGAACTTCGTACAAAAATGTATCAGAACTTCAAATAATGTTTGTATTTACCAATTGATTAAAAAAATTAAAAACAATAATATTTTTATAAATATTACTAAAGACCGAATCCATTTCAAATCAGGCAGGTTTTACACTTGAATTCGCGGAATCTCTCGGAGACGAAATATATCTTGTTTCTTAGAGAAAATTAGGCTATAGGTATTTTTCTGATTTAAGAAAAAAATTTCTACGAAGGTATGCACATTTGAATTTTGTGCTTTGTTCTTTTTAAAAAAAAACCTAAATTCTTTCTTTAAACTTCTATAATTTCTTACCTAATTGAGTTGTTTTCTGTAAATACGATTTTCTCAAAAAAAACCCACGCTCATATTTTTTGTTGAATTTTTTCTTTCCCAAGGAAAACATCTTGTGAATTTTATGCGGTCTAAATAATTTTTCTGGTTAGCAGAATTTTTTTTCATAAAATCTAATTTTTTCATTTTCCTCGCAATCAACGACAGATATGAAAAAATATGAACAAAATAGTTTAAACATGTTAAAAAGTTCTTCTATTCATTTGATATCTTGCATCATTTACGAGAAAACTAAAAAATTTCACCACAAAGATAGTTTAGCCCACATAAAACTTATAGGATGTCTTATTTGTATACAAATTTTCATTTATTTAATCATAAAGGAAATAAAAAAGGTCGTTGTATGCGGGCTAAACGATTTTTGTGACCAAAGAATCTTTTGTTTATGAAAATTGAATTTTTTAATTTTTCTTGTAAATGGTGCAAGGTGTCATAAATAAGTAACAGAACTTTTTTTGTAGAACTATTTTAAATGTGCAAAGTATTTTCTTAAGATTTGTTCATATCTGTCGTTGTTTACGAGAAAAATACAAAAATTATATTGTATGAAAAAAAATTCTCCTGAGCACAAAAGTTATTATGCCGGCATAAAAATCACAAAATGTCTTTCTTATTAAAGTAACAATTCGAAAAAATTAAGAAAAAATATAAGTGTTGGTTTTTTGAGAAAGTCTGCTATTAGTATTTATAGAAGAGCCACCCCCGTTTGTCAGTTTTGAACCTTTTTTAGATTTTACGGCGGATTTCGAAAGAAGGCAGTAAATGTTACTAGACTCTGGAATGAAATTCAAAAAGCCTGAACTATATAATAAGTTATAGAGGATTACATCGTGGGTGTGGTGAGCCCACACTTGTAGTTATTTATAACTACAAGAAATCTATCCACCTAGTCACGCCTACCCTGAAAGGGAAATGGCTTAATGGTATACAGAAATTCAAATACGTATAACTTCGTAGACATTTTTTTCTCAAATCAGAATAATACCTATAGCCTAATTTTCGTTAAGAAACAAGATATTTCATCACCCAGAGATTCTACGACTTCAAGTGTAGAACCTGCCTAATTTGAAACGGACTGGGTCTAAAATTGATTGAAATATGATGAACAATTATTTCTAAAAAATGTTTGAAAGTATTTACACATTTTTGAAGGTTTGCGACTTTTTTGCACCAAGTTTGACCCTAGGGGCAAAATTCTAAAAATATTTCAGAAACTTAAAAAAATGTTAATTATTTCCATAGTTATTCCAAATTTTCAAAAACCTCGAAATTTGATTTGTTTTGCAATATCTTTTGTATTAACTTTCGCGATATTATGAGGGAAAAAATGTATTGTTAATATTATAAGAATTAAGGGACTTCAGCAACTGCTCAAAAAACAGGCCTGGATAAACAGATATGCCTGGAAAAAACCTGGAATATCAGGGATTTTCGCCAGGATTTGAATAGACATTCCGTGAATCATTTGAAAACTAATTAAATTCTTATATTTACAGGTTTCAAATTTGGTGTGGATACCACGAAGTCGGTAATTTTGACACTAGCTGCTTCCGAAAGAGTAATTAATGTCGAAGATGCTGTGTATCTTTCTCGATTGGAGGAAGAGTATCAGGTACTTTTTTTTTGATAAACTAGAAACATCTTTGCTTGCTTACTAAGGTGGTCCAAATTTATACTTGCAAAAATTCGACTTTCGATTTTTGGTGATTGATCTCCCGTTCCCAATTTGTTCCTTTTCCGGAAAAATAAATTTCCTATTTTTTTCAAATCGGTTAACACTATAACCGTGCCCGGGCTTTTGAAATTAACCTACGGATTTTAAATAGGAAAAGATTGGTTTTCGAAAAAATGGAAAAAGTTCATTTAAATTTAGTCACCTCTGAAGGATGTTCAATTACTATTTTCTGGAAATAATAACGCAGTTAATGAATGATCAAAGTAATATTTTTTGTGAAAGACATTTTGAAATTATCTAAACAACTTTCATTTGTTTAAACAATTTTTCCCCCTGTAAATCTTGAAAAGTTACTATTTTCTGGAATTAATGATGCAGCTAGTAAATGGTGACAGTGATATTTGTTGTCGAAGACAGTTTGCAATTATTTGAACAATTAATAATCAATCAGTTGCGTCTTTTCAAAGGAAAGGTGGAGAAAATTCTAGTTTTTTCGAATCTCTTACACTATGTTGCTTATTATTCAGTAGTTTCTTATCTCAGAACTTATACGCTAATTTTTTAAACAATACAAATTTTTTTAAACCATTTTTTTTATTTACGTTAAGGATAGTTATTTTTTTCAGATCGATTTCCTTGAGACAAGACAATACTGATTAATAAGTGACATAGTGTAAGAGATTCGAAAAAACTAGAATTTTCTCTATCTTTCCTATGAAAAGGAGCAAGTGATTTTATTTATTTAAATAATTGCAAACTGTGTTCACAAAAAAATATCACTCTTAAAATTCAATAATTGCGTAATTAATTCCAGAAAATAATAAATTTTCACGATTTACAGGGGCAAAAATTTTTTAAACAAATGAAAATTGTTTAAATAATTGACAAATATCCTAACTAAAAATACTATTAACATTTGTTAATTAAATTCATGATGGGGAATTGTATTGACCCTCTGGTAGGACTCCCACATGAGTCGAAACGTCTGATTAAAAACACAGTTTTTTGATTACTGGACCCTAAAGCCCATACAAAGAAAAACCATCTCATTTGTTAATTATGTCATTAATTACAAAAAATACTAACTTTTCACGATTTGGTGGAAAAAGATTATACAAATAGGAATTGTTTAAACAATTGCAGAAAATGTTAAACAAAAAATATTATTTTTTTGCATTCATCAACTATATAATTTATCCCTGGAAATAGTAACTTTTCACGATTTACTGGAGAAAAATTGTTTAAACAAATAATAGTTGTTCAAACAATTAAAAATTAGATTAAAAATGCTTAAAAACTTGTAACTTATCGAAATAAAATAAATAAGTGTTGAAAAAAATACCGTCTTTAGAATGAATTTTACATAAAGCTGCTATTTTACATTTTTTTTGGGCATTTTCTGGGCATAATAGAAGGAGGTTCGAGGGGTCAAAATTAAAAGTTATTGTGTGCAAATTATTCTTGGAACATTCCTTAAGAAGTGGCTAAACTTTAATTTAGAAAAAAGTTAATAACAAGTACATATTTTTTCCATTTTTTCGAAAACTGAGCTTTTCCCATTTAAAACCCCATGTTAATCTTAAAAACCCGGCTTAATGTTGAGCGATTTAAAAACAAAAAAATGTGGAATTTCTTTTTCCGGAAAACGAAAAAATTGATGGGTATCGATCACCAAAAATCCAATTTTTGGACCACCCTATTGCTTACAAATTAGAATGATTTACTAAATAGTCTAAATCAAAGAAACTTTTGTGAATTTTGCCTAAAAATAAGTCCCTATTTGTAAATTTTGTAGATTTCTCACTGGGGACGTGTGGAATGGTCTCATGAACTAGGTAAATATGATTTACAAGCACGTTTAGCTGCCGCAATCATCTTCATCCATTTAAACTCCAATTCGATGACCTCTCAACCAAAACTGGAGAGAATTAGAAAAACGGAGATGTAAAATGTAAAGGTATATAAAATCGCTTACCATTTACCCGAGTGCAATATTATTTAAAAGTTAATCCTAAACATTCGACAAAACATTTCTACACTTAGCCAATTGATTTCAATACTTTTTTTACGATTTTTAATCGTTATTTATCGATCGTCTTGCACGTTGGCGTGTTACAAGTTTCTGAAGATTTAGAACAATCGGGTCCTTCCCAGTCCCTCATGCAGATGCAACTGTAAATAAATTATAAGTTATAAATTAAGAGTGATGTAAAGTTTGAAAAATGATCGTAGTTTACCTGTATGTCGGTCCATGATTTAAACAAACAGCACCATTTTTGCATGGATTGTGGGAACACTCGTTTCGATGGCATTCGCTAATTCCTCTTCCGGTTGCGGGATTTGATTGTGTAATTGGGAAGACGTTCTCTTCTGTGCGTAGCTCGATATCATATATACAGCCAGAAAACCCCGTGTGGAGAGGCAAATCGTGAGGAAGAGTCTCGAAGTTTTTGGACTTGTGACCTCCTGTTGAACAAATTTTAAGCTCCTAATGATTAAAATTATTATCGGGGCATGAAAATTCGGATTTATTCAAATTTTATTCAAATTCGATTAACTTACCAACATAAAGAATTGGCGAAACGTCTAATCGTGCCATGGAACCGACAGTTCGACCAGTTACGTTCCCAATTCCTTCAATCGAAAGCCAAGCTTCTCTTCCTTTCCTTCCTGCCCGAAGTGTATGAGCTCTGTGAGCTTGAACACTTAATGGTGTATTTGTAAATATTCTACGAACTCCTGGAATTATAACAGAGAGCAACTTTGTTATACGATATTTTTAAAAACTATTTTATAAGTTTTATTTCAGGTTTAAAATATTTTGTTATTGTATTGTTTATGGTTACTTAGGTTGGAAAATTAGACTTGTTGGGCGGGCAATTTGGGCGGTTGAACGGGCAGTAAGGCAGTAATAAGAGATATATCTGCAGTAACAATTAAGTCAGTTTAATAAATAATTAATTGCTGCAATAATTAATTTGCTCTTTTTAACGACATTCCTTATATTGAAATATAATTTATTCTTAAATTTTCTACTATTCGTAATTGTAACTTTTAACTGAAAATTTAATTATTCTATTCTTGGTAGAAAGTTGATCGTTTTTAGTTTGAACTTAACTTTTTTGTTGAAAATGCATATTTTCGGGTTAAAAACTGTTTTGTAGTGGCTTCAAAATTCAACTGTTTTGTTGACAATTCGTCTTGGCGGGTTGAAAATTCTACTATTTGATTCAAAATGAACTTTTTGGTTTGAAAATGTATCTCTTCTGGTAGGAATTTCATCTTTTTTGGTTATATTTTTCGTTGAGAATTCATCTTTTTGGTTAAATTTGACTGTTTTTGATTAAACATAAAAATCTTTTTTGGTTGAAAATTTAACTATTTTGTTGAAAGTTCCTTGTTAAAATTTTATTTTTTTTAAAAGATTTATCATTTTAGTTGAAAATTCAACTGTTTTGTTGAAAATTTAATTATTTTGTTGAAAATTTAATTATTTTGTTAAAAATTCAACTCTTTCGTTGAAAATTTAATCATTTTGTTGAAAATAACTGTTTCTTTGAACATTCGTCTTTTTGTATAGAAAATTCCTCCTTTCGGAATAAAAATTGAACCGTCTTCTAAAAAATTCCTCTTTTTGGCATGAAAATTCAACTATTTCGTTGAAAATTCGTCCCTTTTGATTGAAAGTTCAACTATTTGATTCTAATACAACTGTTTGGTTGATAATTTTTTTTTAATTAACTATTTTTTCAAAAAGTTATATTTAGGTTCAAAAATTCAACTGCTTTGTTGAAAATTTGTCCTTTTGGATTGAAACTTCATCATTTTTGGAATAAAACTTCATCATTTTTTGATTGAAAATTCATATTGGTTGAAAATTCAACTGTCTTCTAAAAAATTCGTCTTTTTGGCTATTTTTTCAAAATTCAACTGTTTGTGGTTAAAACTAATTCTTTTTTGTTTGGAAATTCGACCATTTGGTTGAAAATTCATCTTTGGAGTTTGAAAATTCATCTCCTTTGCTTGAAAATTACCTTTTTTGTTACAAATCAATCTTTTCTGGTTTAAAAGTCAAATTTTTTCTAAAAAAATCGACTTTTTAGCTTTAAATCTTAACTCTTTCGTTGAAAATTCAACTATTTTGTTGAAAATGCAATATATTTCAACTTAAAATCTTAAGCGTTTTATATCGAGTTCAATTCGATATCTATACATAAATTGTATTTAAAAGAATTTATTCCCCTATTTTCGTCAAAAATCACCCTATTTCCCCTGTTTTGAGAGCATTTTGGGCTGTGAAGTTTGTCAAAATATTATGTTTGAATGTTTTGTGTTTTATTTTAGGTGTTTATCAAGTGAAATCGAAGAAAAAATCTTGTGTCTTAAGGGGGGGGGGATGTTCTTATTTGTGAAATCTCCTTAGGGTGTTCAAGGTTTGTATGATGATCCTGTGACGAAGAAGGGGAGGGGTGAAAAAAGTTGTTTAACGTACCAGAACCTAAATCCCATGTAAGCATGATGTATCCTCGAACATAAGTTATCGAAAAATGATCACTCAAGTCTCTTCTTGATCCACTTTGTCCTAAATAAGCGATTAGTGAAATTTGTTCTAACGTGTGAGGTATGATTCGCATTTTTAATTCCATGCCATCCTTTATAGAAGGAGAAATCCCATAAGCCATGTAGGAAGATAACCCAGGGACAAATACTGTAAAGGATGGTTGCAAAATCGCGATATCTGTAAATGATAAATTATAACATTATTTTTATTAGGTTTTATTCGCGTTTCTGAAAAAAAATCTCTACCTTCTTCACAAAACAGGCCGTGCATTCCAAGGGGGCAAATACAAATGAAACTTGTCCCTGGATATGTTATGCAGGTTGCTCCCAAATGACAAGGATTATCCTCACAGGCAGATCTTTCACAAAGATTTCCTGAATATCTATTTAAAAAATTAAATTTTCATATCAGATGACATTTGACAAAGATAGTATATTTTTTAAAAGAGTTTCTAGTTTACCCGAGAGGACATTTGCACTGAATTTTTCCGTCTGTTTCCGCACAGGCGCCTGAATTTCTACAAGGGTTTGTTAAACATAAGAATGAACTGCACTCATCTACTTGAAACACTTCCAGGGAATCAGTTACGAAATTCCTGTGAACGTCGTTTATCTAAAAAGAATGTCTTCGTTATTAGATTACATTTCCATTCAAAATCCAAATTATAATCTGTTGAATTTAAGACCTTTCGACTTTAAAAGTATTCGCAAATTAGAGATATCTTCCGATTTTCTAAAACTGAAGTTTATAATTTAAAAGCAAACTTTGAATATCTTCTAATTTCAAATTAAAGGAAAGAAATTTGAAATACAATATATCACCTTCAGTAAACTCATGCAGCCAACAAGTCCTAATGCAATTTGCGGAAAATGATGAGAAAATGCAAGAGGTATCCCACCTAAGTGAAGCCTTGAATTTTGGGGCATAGTTTCGTGCGATGGTAAAACTTGTTCTCCACTCATTGCTATTGTGTCGTTTATTAGCAATCTGGCTGAACATTTATCTGTCTTTTGTTCTATTATGTACTGAAACCTAATTAAAAATATATCTAATTACGTTGAAACCATAAAAACTAGTGATTTCATTTCACAAGTAAAGCATCTAAATGCAGACTTCAGACAATTTCCCCTATTCTCATTTTTCGTTCAAATGCGAACTGAATTAATAGATCCCGATAAGAAAATCCAACTCTTTTTCATTGAAATTTAATTATTTTTAATTGAAAAGTTTACAATTATTTTTTTTGGTTCAGAATGATGAATCTCTTTTCGTTAAAATTCTATTACATATTTGGTATTTGTGGTTTAAAAATTTATCTTTTTTGGTAGAAATTTGATCTATTTTTATTAAAAATGCAATTATTTGGTTAAAAATTAATCTGTTTTGGTTGAAATAACGATTTTTACTATTTTTGTTGAAAATTCATCTTTTTGGTTTAATTTGCCTGTTTTCTGTGTAATTAAAAATTAAATTCTCTTCTTGGCTGCAATATCAACTATTATATTTTTCTTTGAGAATTATTCTTTTTTTTTTATTGAAAATCCAACTATTTTGTTGAAAATTGAACTGTTTTGTTGAACATTCGACTTTTTGGATAGAAAATTCGTTTTTTGGATTGAAAATTGAACTATTTTCTAAAAAAATTCGTCTTTTTGGCTTTAAATTTCAACTATTTGGTTGAAAATGCAACTGTTTTGGGTTGAAGTTTAATCTTTTTTTCTTATTCAAGACTTTAATTTTTTTGGTTGAAGATTATCATTTTAGTTGGAAATACATCTTTTTGCTTGAAAGTTCAACTATTTGGTTGTAAATGCAGCTGTTTTAGTTGATAATCAATTTTTTTAAATTAAACTATTTGGTTGAAAATTATACTATGTGGTTACAGTTTCAACTATTTTATTGGAAATTTAATTATTTTGTGGGAAATTCAACTATTTTGTTAAAAAATCATATTTTTTTCGAAAATTTAAGTGCTTTCTTGAAAATTTGTCTCTTTTTTTTTAAAGTTCAACTATTTAGTTGTAAATGCAACTGTTTGGTCTACAATTAAATTTTTATTGAAAATTAAACTATTTTATTAAAAATTCATGTTCTTCGAAAATTTAACTGCTTTGTTGAAAATGTATTTTTCGATTGAAATTGACTATTAATTCACTATTTTGTTAAAAAATCACCTTTTTTTCGAAAATTTAACTTCTTTATTGAAAGTTCGTCTTTTTCAATTGAAAATTCATATCTTTTGGTAGAAAAATTCTTGGATAAAAATTTAACTATTTGGTTGAAAATTCGTCTCTTTTGTTTGAAAGTTGAACTATTTCGTCGTAAATGGAACTGTTTGGTCTAAAGTTAATTTGTTTGTTTGTTGAAAATTAAACTGTATTCTAGAACATTCGACTTTTTAGCTTGAAAACTCAACTCTTTCGTTGAAAATTGATCTATTTTTGTAAAAAATTCATCTTTTTTGGTTGAAAATTCAACTATTTTCTTGAAAATGCAATATATTTAGACTTGAAATCTTAAGCGTTTCATATTGAATTCAATATGGGACCTATACATTAATTTTATTTAAAAGAATGTATTCCCCTATTTTCGTGAAAAATCACCCTATTTCCCCTGGTTTGAGAGCATTTTGGGCTGCGAAGTCTGTTAAAATATATGTCTTTGTATTTTTTGTGTTTTATTTTAGGCGTTTGTCACATGAAACCGGAGAAAAAATTTTGAAACAAACAAAAAAAAAAAAAATTTAGTGGGGGAGGTGTTCGTATTTGTGACTCACCCTGGGGGCTCAAGCTTTGTGTGGTATTCTGTGGCGAAGAAGGGGATGGATGGAAAAAGTTTTCAAAATAGCGTGACCTAATTTGTGAACGGCCCCTTGTCAGAATGTAACAAATTTCTGAAAAGTAGGATTCTCACCTCATTTCAATGTCCACCTCAAAGCCATTATTAATTGGTGAATCTATTTCTCCAAAAAGCATTGTTTGAAGACCACAGGAAAACTGGAATTTCAATTGTCCCATTTCTATATACAACAAAACATATCTCTCGTCGTCAAAAAAAGCGTGAACTAGAATTCCACTTTTGGACTTTGTTTTAAGTCTAAGCGAAATTTGTAAAGTTCCATTTTCTCCAATCAGGGCCTCCTGTCTTATGTAAGATTTTCCATTAAATGCAGCATTCGTTATACCTGGTGTTGTTTTACAGTTGTTTTGATAACTACAATCGCACTGTAAAGAAATTTTTATTTCTAATTTATCAGCCACTCTCATGAAATTCATTATTGATAAAAAAGTCAGAATTTTGTAATACCTCCGTAAAATTTCGTAAACAAAGCGTCGTATTGGCACATTGTTGTAAATTACAATTGTAAATAAGGTCTCTATCAGTTGCTCGTATACTTGTACTTTCAAAATCAAGTTGGGTTGAAAAGCTTGTTTTATACAATGAGTCCTCAATCGTAACTCGGCTTATCGGCGTTGAAAAAAAATCACCAGTCAAACTAATTGTCGAATCAGTGAAGGGAGTATCAGATACTGGTTTTAAAATCGTCGTTCCAGAAGACGTTTCTGGGGTAGAAATTGGAATCCTAGTACTAATTCTATCTTCAAAATGTTCAGTAATTTCCTCTGTAATACCAACTGATGTTTCTGTCAATCTCCACTGATCAGTGATGAAACTGGAAGTATTTGATGAAACTGTGGGTTCAAAACTGGGACTAGTAGGTACTGGTTTGTGCGAAAAGTTGATTTCAGTTGATGCATTCGGAAACTCATAAGGCATTGTGGTTTCTTCCATATAAATTGTGCTGCTTCCATTGAACATCTGAGCTTCGTAAATTTCCGTCGTATGAGTTTGGGTTGAGAAATTCCCAAAAATGGTTGTTAGTTGAGGAAAAACTTGTTCGGTTTGATTTTCCCTGAGACTTAAGGTTGTTAGATCTGTGCCACTGAGAATGGTTGCCTGTAAAGAATTTTTATCTTATTTCTCAAGGTTAAAAATGTATTTGAACTCTTTTAGGGTGGCCACTGGACTGCGAATTTTTTTATTCTTAATTTTAGTAGAAAAAATTGTCGAATCACTTCAAATGTCACTTGAATTTGTCCATTTCAATTATTAAGTCTCTACATTTTTAATTGATTAATTCGGAACGTTCAAAATTTATAATTTTGAATGCTTAGGTACTTCAAGTCTGCCAGTGAGTCACTTTTTTCACTTTTGGTCGCTTTCTAAAAATCACATTAAGTTTCCTTTTTAAAATATGGTTTTAATTAAAAGCATTTAAATTGAAATGTACGAAAGTGTTTGACTTCAAATTTAAATTCTTTCAAAATTATATAATTTAAACATCAGTGACTGTTTTAAATAATTAAATTTTTATTTATAACGTTCAAAATTGAATAATAATTTTATTTAAAATGCAACAATTGTTATTTAAAGCCTTCTAGATTTAAAAAATTGATTCATTTTTTCAAAAAATGTTTTCTTTAACAAAAATTGTTTTAACGATTTCATCCATAGAAAAATTTACTTTCAAAATTTGGAAACAGTGGAGATGTAGAAAATATTTTCCTGAAAAACTAAGCCATTATTCATTAAAATTCAAATATTCTTCAAAAATTGGTAAGAACTGATAGTAAGCAAAACTTCCATAGCAAAAAACGTTGTAAAATAAATTTTGTTGATAAGTTTTAAAATTTGTTCAAACCAAAAAAATATTTTTGATTTAAAATTACATCGTAAGTAATATTATTTTTATTCTTAAAATCATAGAAAATTTTTTTTTTTTCAAATTTCGAATTTTTCGCACGACAATTGTCTTAATTAATAATTGCACTATTTTAAGTTTGATGTCTTTATATAACATTAAACCATTTCCCTTTCAGGGTAGGCGTGACACTACCCGATTCGGGTAGTGTTTCTAGGTTTTTCTTGTAGTTATAAATAACTACAAGTGTGGGCTCACCACACCCACGATGTGCCAACAGCACTCATGTCAGTATTCTTGAATGGTCACCCATCCAAGTACTAACCGCGTCCAACGCTGCTTAACTTCAGTGATCTGACGAGAACTGGGTTTTTCAGCGTGGTATGGCCGTTGGATTTAATATTAAATAATTTCAAATTTAAAGAGTTTGAAATGGAATAACTTTGAATTAAAACTGTTGAATAATTCGACGCCTCCATTCAATATGAGTCTATGTGCTTACAGCGCCGTGTATGAGACTATGCGCTGTGTATAAGCATAGGGAATAGTCTCATACAGAGCGCTGCTAGCACATAGACTCATATTGAATGGAGGCGTCGAATTGTATATTGAAACATTTAAAATGGTTTGGTTATAAACTTAAATCGTTTAAAGTTGCATAATTAGAAATGAAAATCTTTTAATACCTTAATTTTTATTATTTCAGAATGATCAAACTCGAATGTGAATTTAAACGTTGTTGTACAATTTATTATTTAAATCCTTCTTAATTGAATAATTTTTAATTGAAGACGCTCAAAATTTAATAATTTCAGTTTCATACTTTAGAGGTTGAACAGTTTTAAAAGTATGTAGCGTACTATATTGAACATTTTGAATTGAATCTTTCAAAATAATAAAATATTATTTAAAATTCGAATGAATAATTTAAAATAGAAAGCGTTCAAATCAGAAGAATTTCGAAGTTGGAAAACTGTACACTTTAAAAATTGAAGTTTTTTAATTCTTCAAAGATTATAAATTCACTGCATTAAACTTGACTAGACTACTATTGAAAGTTAAGAGGAAAATTCGAGAATTAGACAATTCCAAATCAAAATTGTTACAATTTTCAATTGAATCTTTCAAAACTGTTTGATATAAAATTTAAATTGTTCAAAATTTAAAAATTTTGAGTAGAAAGCCTTAATATGTGGTTAAATAAATAAATATAAAACCTCCAAAATTGAATAATTTGAGATTAAAAAATTATACATTAGATTAATCGTGTTTTTACAAACCAATATCCATTTTGGTTTCATGCCAAAACCTAAGTCGACTTAGTTACTTTTTCTAGAAAACTGCTGAATTTAAGTGTTTCTTTTTCAATCCCTTGAATTTTGCTCTAATGTAAAGTTGTTCAAAATTTTTAATAAATTTGATTTGAGAATGTTCAATTTGAATTATTTTTCTATTTAAAGACCTCGAAATAAAATTTTTTAAATTTGAATGGCTTCTTCTTTGGAATTTTATAATTTGAAATGTTTTTCATTTGAAGGGTGTCTAATTATTAATTCTTCGAATTTGTACAATATTGAACGCTTCAATTTAAAATCGCTTCATTTTAAATATTTAATTTTCATTTTAAAACGCTTAAAATTTAGAATTATTCGGCATTAGAATCGTTAATTTGGAGATTATATTTTGAAGGTTTGAGTTAGAACATTTCAAAAATCGAAAAATTTGTTTTAAAACCTGAAAATGATCGGGAATTTTTTTCTCGACCTTTGAGTGGCCACCTTGGAATATTTTTCAGACTCACATTTGTAGGCGATGCAACTGTTGAACTAGAATGTGAACTATGAGCTGTATCATTTAAAATACCAGTTGCTTTACTTAAATTCTCAACTATAGTAATTAAACTACTAAGAGTAGTGGAATTTATTCTACTGTCAATAGTAGTAAAGTTTGTGCTAGGGTATATTGTACCCTCCAGAGGAATTTCTCTAGATTCACTATAATCTGTTGTAAATGTCGAACTAGTTGAAGATTGGATAAATATATTTTTTGTAGAAGTTGAACTTTCGACTGAAGTTTGGAGTGATTCAGTCGAAACTTCACTACTGAGGCTTGGTGAACTGAAGCCAATATACTCGTTGCACATTTCTCCGTCAAACTGTGCTGGACATGAACAGGTGAAATTATTTATTCCATCGATGCAGGTTCCTCCGTTTTCGCATTTTGCAAATTTTGATTCGCAGTCATCATATTTCAATTCACAAAGTATTCCGTGATAGTCAGGGACACAATAACAAACTGGTTGGTTGTATTCCAAGAGACAGATGGCATCGTTTTGGCAAGGATTGTGCTCGCAGGGAACTATCACTCTGTCGCAGTCTTTTCCTGTAAAACCTAAAGATTTTTTTATAAATTTTGAAAGTTCTTGAAAGTCTCATAATTTTAGAAACAAAATCTCTTTTTACCAAATAAACAAGCACAGGTATAAGAGGCAGGAAGATTCATGCAAAGTCCACCATTCTGGCAAGGGGATGCAAGACACTCGTCAATATCTTCTTCACAAAGTTGTCCAGTCCATCCTAGAAAAAAATTAATGATTAGACATTTTCGAAAATTGTCATTTATATCCGATCTGACAAACCTTCTGTGCATCGGCAAGCAAATGATAATCCAGGACCCTCTATGCATTCGCCAGCATTTTTGCAAATTGTATCATTGCAGACAGAGACATCAATTTCGCAATATTCGCCTACAATTTTTGTGGGTTTTTAATTTTCTGTAATTTAAATTGCTAGTTTTGATCAAATTTGATTATTAATAAAAAGAAACCTGAATATCCTTCAGGACATTGGCACGTCAATCCATTGTAGTCCACACAAGTACCATTGTTGAGACATGGCTGGTTTAAACACTCGCTGTATTTTTGTTCACAGTTTACACCTTTGAGATTTAAATTGTTTATTGATAATTTTTATATTTTTATTGAAAAAGCTTTTATTTCTTGTTTCAGGAATTAAATAATTAGTTATTTTTTACCAACAAAGCCTTCCGTGCAAGAACAATTGTAGGCTGCAAGAGCATCATTACAAGTTCCACCATTCAAGCAAGGATTGGACCAACAGTCATCCCAATTAATTTCACAATTCAGTCCAGTGTATCCATCGATACAGTAGCATGAGTAGGAACTATTTTTAAAATAATTTTAATCTATTTCTGTTTAAATTATTTCAAAGAAAGGGAAATTCCTGATCAGAGTAACAACTGGAATTTAAAAAATAAAATGTGTTGATCAGGAATTTAGTTTATTTAAAATAATAATTATGTACCTATTTCCATCGTCTAAACAGATCCCATATATACAAGGATTGCTGCTACAATGAAAACTCGATGAAACTGAGAGCACGAGAGTGGAAAGTATTAGAATTAAAATTTTGCTTCTTGGTTCAGGAACGCATTTTTGAAATCTGAGGAAAAAGATATTATGAGAAAGAAATATATCGCCATCATTTAATGTTTATGAATTTATTAATTTCTACATTTTTTATTACGTAGTAGATTAATACAGTGATTTTAAATAATTGATTCGAACCTTTCTTTATTTAAAGGAAAATATATGGATTATATCTTTCAGCGAAATTGCTAAGAAACAATTTAAAGTTAATAACATAAGTAGGAAACAAGCCTTTCCTTTATGATAATAGCTTCCTGGTTTCAATGACCCCATGTTCATCTACTTCTACAATATATAACACACTGTGTAATCTGTGCAAACTATGACGTCACAGTGTTTTCCTAAGTAGTTCTACCGGCAAACTTTTGAGTTTAAACTTCTTTAGAATGATGATATGATAGAGAAAAAATAAAAAAATGAGATATAATTAATTTTTTGAGTCACAATATTAATTAACCGAATTAAATTACCTGAACATAGTTCGTCCACTGGTAAAAAATGATATGTAGCTAGTATATTTTACACACAAGTCTGATAAGAGTAGTCATAGCAACGTGTAAATAACACAAGGGTCTATATAGAATTTACGCGTGCGTCAAGAATAAGAATTCACTTGATTGATTTATAAAATCTAATTCGCTCAGAAAATTATTTGATCAAGAAAATAATTTGTTGTTTAAGATGATTAATGCAAATGATACGTCACAGGAAACTATTTAAACTTTTGTATTTTTTCCCATGTAGGAGCAAAGCTAAAAATTTCAAAAATGGGAGGATTTTATATGCAGGATTATTTTAATCATTACTGTAATAGATTATTATCAGGAAAATTAAAAAATAAATTATAATAAGTATAAAGTATAGTTTTAGCATTTTGAAAAATTGAGAAAAAAAATGTTTGAAAACAATTTTAATTTACGGATGACGAGTATTAAATTCAGAAATGATTAAGAAGAAAAAGAAAGCGGAGGATCTACTGTCACATAGAGATAAAATTTCGGTTCTATTTTAAACTGGTCTAATTCAAGATTAACCCGTGAGCGTTCAGTGTATCCCATGTATCCAGTTGCATTGGGAATCTTAGAGCACGTTATAGAAAAATAAATTATTTTTGTATCTAAACAAATTAAAAATAATCTGTTCTTAATTTATTCATCATGTTTTGGTTTTGAATAATAGTGGAAGCACGAGCTTGTGAGAATTGTTATACAAGGGATAGGCGAAAGATATTATAAAGAAAAGTAAGATTTTTATATGTTGCAATTTTTGTTTTCTGTCTTAATTCCATGACATAATCTCTGTTTATTGTTTTTATATTAAAAATTACTTAATTTTAATGCTTATATTTAAATTTTTTCAATTATTATGGACCTATTTTATATTTAATTTTTAGTTAAGTACTACTACTAAGTAAAGCAGGTAATCTACATTGTAACGATTTTAATATTGAAATAATTCAATTTTTTCAACTTATTTGATTTTTAATTTTAAAATTCGCAGACTTTTAACTTTGTCAATTCTCTTTTCGTTTAGTGTTAATCAAACTTTTCAATTATGAAAAATGTGTTTATTTTGAAAAAAAATTTAAATTTCACTAAAGAAATAATGCATTCAAACTTTAAATTATATAATTCCGAATTTGGTTAAATTTAAATAATTAATTAAATGGAAATTAATTTCAATTGACAATTATTTTATTTTTAGGCGTTATGAATTTGACATTCAATTTTGATGATTTAAAATTTAAATTTTTTAATATTCTTATTTTAAATTATTACAACTCTGAACATTAAAGGTTGTTAATTATTCAATTTTCATCGCTTGTCTTTAAATTTTAAACAGATTCGTACTTGCTTAATTTTTAAAATCTGCAAATATTAACTTATTCCATTTTAATGCTTACAATTGGAAATTTTCCAATTTCGAGGGTTTTTATTGATTATTATTCAGTTGTATTCAAATTGCTGAGTTTTCAATGTTTCTGATATTAAAATTTTCAATTTGGAACAGTTCCAATAATTTAAGACTGTTAAATTAAAAAAATGTTCAAATTTTAATTTTTCACTTCAAATTGTTAGGATCTTCAATTAAAATTTTTCAAATTGTAAAATTTTCAACATGGGAAAAAGTGCAGAGCACAATCTGAGAATTATTTATTTTTAAAAATAAACATAATGTAACCTAAAATTTGATTTTACGAGCCCTTCAATTTTAAATTGTGCAAATTTTCCAGATTCCAGTTACTAAAATGTTATTTTATGAACGTGAAGTCATTCATTTTTTAACATTTAAAATTTTTATTGTATTTTCAAGACTTTCAACAAAAAAATTTTAGGTTTGCACACTATACAATTGTAACTGTTACATGTTATTAAGTTTAAAATTTAAGAATAAATTAATTCATTCAAATTTTTAAAATTTTAAAATAAAACCTTAAGTCTACAATTAGAATCTCTGAATTTTTATTAATTCAAAAGTGAGCTTAATTGATACAAAATTACACAATCTGAAGTAGAAATTTAATGTTTATTTAATAAACGTAATAGCTTAAGAATTTAATTTATTAATTCAAATTTAAAAGCAGTTTAATATATTAAATTTTTTTAATAATACTTTAAATCTGCAATTAGAATTTCTGAATTTTTATTAATACCACAATGATCTCAATTACTATGAAATGACGAAATCTCAATATAATATATTTTCAATAAAAATTTGAATTAGTGATTGATCCTGAGGTGGTGGATACATTATTAAGAAGCCATCTGGAAAGACATGGTCTACTCTTCGCCTCTTCTTCCTGCTGGACTGTAAAATATTCGAAACTGGGAGGTCGTGGTTTATTTTCCACTCGAGATATTCGACAAGGAGAACTCATTTTCATCGATGCACCCCTTGTAATCGGTCCAAGATGTTACAAAAAATATCTTCCAATGTGTGTCAATTGTTGCAAAGTCGATTGCTCCCTTTTTCCTTGCGAAAGGGGATGTGGTCTTCCGGTCTGTTCCAATGAGTGTGAAAATTCACCTAAGCATATTCGATTAGAATGTGATTATTTAAGAAGCTTGAAGCCCACTTGTGACTCGATGTGGTCCATAGATTTACTACAAGCAGTTGTACCAATTAGAAGTCTCACTTTTTCCGAAGATGAGAAAAAATTGTTGCATGCATTTGAATGCCACCCAGAAGTACAAATTGGCCGTGAGGTAAAATTTATTTCCATTTATTATCATTAAATTAATTATTTCCAGGATGGCCGCTGGACCGAGAAATCACCGGAAATTTTATGAGACCAGGAAAAACCGGGATCACATGATAAAATGCAATTTAAAATGAGTTCTATTTCAACAGGGTTTAAATTTTAAGTTCAATTGTTTATAATGCGTAATTTTTAAATCTTTTAGTTCACAAAGTTTCCATTTTAGGTCTTTATTTTTAAGCATACATTTTCAATTTAAAGAATTGTAAAATGCAGTTTTGAAGGCTTTAACAATAAAAAATTGAAAGCGTTTAAATTTGAAAATTTTGGATGAAAAACATTTTCAGTTGATTAACTGTAAATATAAATTATTGATTTTTAAAACTGAACTGTGGTTTAAGTCTTAAAAATGAGAAAATAGTGGATTTCACAAGGCGATTCTGAATCTGTTCAAAATTAAACCATTTACAGATTTTAACGTTGAAAATTGAACTTTTTCAATTCGAAAGCCTTAGTAGTTAAACAAATTTAAACGTCCGATTGAGATTATATAAACATAAAATATTTACAATTAAAAAATAATTTCAAATTAATAGATTCATAATAATTAAACGCTTTGATTCAGTTTCAAATCCTATGCAAATATTGTTTCAGTCGAAAATATTCAATTTTTAAGCCATTCAATTTTAAATTTTTGAATTAAAAAACAAAAACATTTTTTAATATTTCACTGTTCATTAAAAATGATCAAATATTTGAAACTATACATTTTGAAACTGAATTATTTGAAATAGAAAGCCATGAATTCTTAAAATTTCGAAGTGCTAAATTTAAATTTTGAACGTTATAATTTTAATTGTTCCATTTTAAACAATTTTATTTTTCAAGTGAAAGTGTTGAATTTTTATGTATAAATAACAACTGAACAATTATTAATTTGAAATGACTAAAAGTTAAAATAATTCAACTTAAAAGAATTTACATATAAAAAAACGTTTAAATTTCACAATTCTAATTTTAAAAGAAAGGAGGAAAAGTTGGCATTTAATTTTTTTTCGAATAGAAAGAAGACATTTTTTGTTTTTTACATTTCTATCAAGTTGAAAGCCGGCAAATTTCGTATTTTTAACATCTTTATAGAGTTTGGAACTAAGAAGTTATTGTTTTTAATTTTTGTTGATTTGACAGAGAGCCATTTTTTTTTCAACATTTTTGTTGAGTTTCAGGGAAGATTTTTTATTAACAATTTTTTTTCTAATTTGGGAGAGGGATTTTTTTATTTATTATATTTTTATTGAGTTGGAAGGAAGAAAATTTTGGTTTTCAATTTTGTTCTGAATTGGAAAAGGCCATTTTTCCTTTGTAGCATTTTCATTTAATTGAAGGGGGGAGCTTTTTATTTTCAATATTTTTCTAAACTGGAAAAGGGTTATTTTTAATATTTTTATTAAGTTGAAAAGGAGGAAATGTCGATTTTTAATTTTTTTCTGAATTGGAAGAGAGACATTTTTTGTTTGAAAGATTTTTAGAGACTTGGAAGCAAGGAAACGTTGGTTTTAATTTTTTCTGAAAGAGGCCATTTTATCTTTATAGTAAGTTTTTTCTGAATTGGAAGAGGAACATTTTTGTTTTTAAGATTTGTAGAGACTTTGAAGTCTTGGAAGGACATTTTTGTTTTAATTTTTTCTGAATTTGGAAAAGGAACATTTTTTTATTTTGAAGATTTTTATCGAATTGGAAGGGAGGACATTTTGGATTTTCAAGTTTTTCTAAATTAGAAAAGGCCAATTTTTTCTTTTTAACATTTTTATTGAGTAGACGGGGGCAAATTTGGTATTTTAAATATAAAGATGAAAGGTGGGAACTTTTTATTTTCAATTTCGTACTGAACTAGAAGAGGGCACGTTTTATTTTTAACATGTTTATCAATGTGAATTGAAAGGGAAGATTAGTTTTAATGTTTAGAGCATTGAAAATGATAGCGCAGATTTATATTTTTTAATTGAAAATCTTTTAGCTGCACAAGTTTACTTATAAAAGCTAAAATTGTGCAGTTTAATGGCATTTAATTTAAAATTGTTCAATTAGAAAGTGTTAAAAGCTTCTATTTTATACTTATATAATTCAAATGAAAGTGTTTTCAGTTTTAAGAGGTCGAATTTTTTTATTTCAATTACCGTCAAAATGTTTGCAAACCGAGAAAACCCCGGTATTTTTCCCCCTCAATTAAAACGGCCACGCTGATTTCATTTAGAACGTTTTCAATTTCACTAGGTTGAGATTTTAAAGAAAAATGTGAAAATTAATCCAAGCGAGGAAGAAGAGTCTCTGATGCTTAGAGTATCCAGAGTTATGGACACAACTTGTTTCGAAACTGCCATAACGACTAATAAATCTTCAGCCAGTTTGAGAGCTCTTTATCCAATAGGAGCCTTGCAAAATCATTCTTGCATACCAAATACCAGACATCATTTTGATTCAAATCAGCGAGCTATCGTCAGTGCAGCTTTGCCGATTAAAAAAGGTGAAGAAATTACGATGACGTATACTGATTTATTGTGGGATACAACACTAAGAAGGCATTTCCTAAAAGTCACGAAATATTTCTCCTGCAAATGCGAAAGATGCGCTGATAAAGTGGTAAATCAGTTTTTAGAAATAATTTTATGAGCTATGAAAATTTAAAACAGAATATAAATTTGTGTATAAATATCAGGAACGTGGCTCTATGTTAGGAGCTCTAAAATGCGCAGAAGCTGATTGTCCCGGAGACTTACTACCTGAAGATTCTCTGGATTTTAATAGCGCATGGATTTGCGGAAAATGCCAGCTAAGAATTTCTGGTCGTCAGGTGAATTGATCTCCCTTTTTAATTTGCAGCGTTGCTACTAAAATCCCAATTTCGAAATTCCCTGAATTTTCCCTGACCAAATTTGTATTTACTCTGGCCGTTCTACATTTTTCGGTTAGGTACAAAAACGACCTGAAACTGAGATCAATAATGTTAATAAAAAAAAGTTTTGTTTCTAAATTTATTTTAAAGACTTTTAGTGACGAAAATCCTACATATTTTTATAAGGGGTCATCCACGAATTACGTAAGAAACACGTAAAATACATGAATTGTCAACCAAATAGTTTTCAACTCAAAAAATAAATTTTCAACCAAAAAAAAGCATTTCAAACAAAATAGTTGAATTTTCAGCCAAAGTGATGAATCTTCGATAGAAAAATGAATTCTCGACGAAAAGTGTAATAGATGATATTTCCACCAATTCTTTTTTCATTTGCTATCAAACATAGTTAATTAAACCAAAAAATAAGAATTTTCTACACATTAGTTGAATCCTCAACCAAAACAGACTAATTTTCAAACCAAAAAGAGGAATTTTTAGCAAAAGAGTGAGTGGGTTTCTGAATAGTCACTTTTTCAGCTGAAACATTATTTTTAGCAAAAAAAACGAATTTTCCACAAAATAGTTAAATTTTCAAACAAAGAAACTAATGTTTTAACTATGACATTGAACAACAAAAAACGAAATTTTAACCATATAGTTGAATTTTCAACCCAAAAAATTCATTTTCTACAAAAAAGACGAATTTTCAACAAAATACATGAAGTTTCCACTAAAAATGATACATTTTAACCCAAAAATAGAGTAGTTAAATTTTCAGCCAGAAAAATAAATTTTCAACAGAAAAAACGAATTTTCAACAAAATAGTTCAATTCTCAACCAAAGAAATGTTTTTTTACCCCAAAAAGATGAAGTTTCAACTATTGATATTACTTTTCTACCAAACAGGAAGAGTTTCCAACAAAATAGTTAAATTTTCACCTAAAACTGATAAATTTTCAACTTAAAATAGAATAGTTAAAAAAAGGCTGGAGAAAGAGCTGTGCAGAGGACTATGTGAATTAGAAAAGATTCTGAAAAACTTTGATAAATCTATATAAAGTGTGCATAGTATAATGTGAAATCTATTTTTGTACAGGAAATCGACTATTTATTATATTATATTCTGTTATACTGTTATCTAGTGTTAATTGTAAGGCGGAGGTAGGTGTAAAACTGCTCTGTAGCACCAAAGATTGAATAAATCTAATCTAATCTAATCTAGAATAGTTAAAATTTCAGTAAACAAAATTAATTTTCAACCAAACAGATGAATTTTCAAACAAGAAAATTAAATTTCTATCAATAAAGAAAAATTTCTCACAAAAAATGGAACAGTTAATCAACTTTCAATAAAATATTTGAATTTAAGGAATTTTCAACCCGATAGTTAAATTTTCAACCAAAGAAATGATTTTTTAACCAAAAAGATCAATTTTCAAACAAGAAAATTAATATTCTACGAAAAAAGATTAATTATTAACAAAATAATCAATTTTCAACAAAATATTTGAATTTAAGGAATTTTCAACCTGATAGTTA
The DNA here is from genome assembly GCA_932195095.1 of Andricus curvator. Classification (NCBI taxonomy): domain Eukaryota; kingdom Metazoa; phylum Arthropoda; class Insecta; order Hymenoptera; family Cynipidae; genus Andricus; species Andricus curvator. Next base: position 139,118 of record CAKNYM010051394.1, on the reverse strand, counting down.
AATTTTCAACCGAAGAAATGAATTTTCAACCAAAAAGATGAATTAGTCACCAAGAAGATTACCATGAAAGAAGAATTTTTAACGACATACAGGAAGTTTTAACCAAACAGATGAATTCATGATAAAAGTATAATAGTTCATATTTCAACCAAAAAAGACTTTAATTTTAAAATTAAATCAGTTGAATTAAACCAAAAAGCACAAATTTTCAACAAAACACTCGAATTCTCAAACAAAACAGATTAATTTGCAACCAAACAGTTGTGATTTTTAACCAAAAAAAAAGATGCTATTTCTTATACTAAAATGTAGATGAATTTTCAACCAAAAAGAATGACTTTTCAACAAAATTGTTGATTTTCAATAAAATTAACTTCAACTTCAGTTTATCGAAAATTCCTTGACTCTGTCAGGTTTTCCCTGACATTCTCTGACCAGTTTTAAATTCCCTGACCTGTAGCAACCCTGATTTAGCAATAGAATTAAATGGCTTTTGGTTCAAAAACTGAATTTAAAATGTATAGATTAAATCTATCAAATCGGGAATTGGAGCTATAATGGAGGAAATGCAGTACAAAAGTCCTCGAAAAATTCAAAAATTTATAGAAACGGAATTGAGAGTTTTGGTTCCGGCTACAAATTGCACTATGATTGATATGATGTTTCGAGTAATTTCACTCTTCGGCAGAACCGAAGGTCTCTCCTGGAAAGGTATTTTTCGTTACGTTTCTTTCTCTATTTAAATTATAAGTCCATTTAATTAAAATAGCTTCATTTCTAGATTTAACAGATCGAGAATTGAATATTAAAGGAAACTACTGCAATGAAATTTTAAAAACGCTAGACCTTCTAGGTTGCGGTGCCTGTAAAAAGAAAGGTAATTAAGTGATTATTATTGAATCGAATTTAATACTAATGATTGAGATTTAACAAAAATTGATTTCCTACTTCTCAGGACTCATTTTATATGAACTGTACTGTACGAACGAAGAAAAACTTTCTCGTTTAGCAAGTCGACCAAAAGACGATTGCGGATTTTCTGAGGCAAGTAAAAAATTTAACAGAGGTATATCAAAATTCAAAGTTATATTCATGAAACTGTATATTTATAAGATTTTAAAATTAATTTTCAGGCTGACTTAATTGATAACGAAAGCATTTTACGAGAGGCTTCTGAAATATTACAAGAAGATATTGCAGCTCCAGAGGACTATCATTGTAAAATTGGCAACATTCGTGAAAGTCGTACATTTCAAAGCGAAAAAAGAGAAGGCAGACTGTCCAACGCAGTAATGTAAACTGTAAAATAATGTTTTAAGTTCATACTTTGCGCAATGAATACATTTTATCCATACCTGCATTTTATTTATCTACCAAATATAATTCATTATTTGTTCCAACCCTTTTTTGTTAACTAAGAAGTATCTCGACTGTAAAAAAAGAAATAAACTCTGAAAATCCTATCAGTCATTTTCAATTGTCAATTTAACTTGAAATCTCAATACTCAGAAAAAATTCCCCATTACTTCACGAAAATTGTCTCATTTATAAATTTTAAATTGTACAATTATTAACAAATTGAATCTTAAACCGGAGAGTATTTAATGCTTCAATGAAAAATTGTGCAACTTGGAGCGCTTTTAATTTAAGATTATCTAACTCTCGAAATTTCAATCGTACACTGTAAAAAAAGTTGGTGTAATTTTACGTCGTGCCACGATGGAAATTATTCGATCAGCGTGCGACGATGTAAGTTCACACACTTTTGTAAAAAAAAATGCAGGACGTAAATTGCCAGGACCACATTTCAATTTTGAGGTTATGTTCGTGAGGTTATAAATTTTCAAACACTCTAGCAGGATAAATAAAGCGCATATTACTTTTCTTAGGTATCGTTTTGAATGAAAAAGACATTTTTTTTTTATTCACATAGAACTCATCACTATTAGAGCAATATTAGAGACTCTGAGACGTAATTTTATGATAAAGTCCAACGCGCCATCTCTTTCTGTCAGTTTGTCGATGGATTGTCGATTTATGTCCTGTTTGTAATTTCTCAGGGTGCCAAGACGTAACAATACTACCCGTGTGTGAAATTATGCTAAATACTGCAACTTTACCAAAAAAGTGTTAATTTATGAGCTGATTTAAATTTATTCACTGAACGTAAATTGACTACGTTCCACACAGATCGAATAATTTCCATCGTCAGACATAGTAATTTTACATCGGACAGTTATTTCATACTATTCCATAGGGTGAAATTGGAGTAGATCGTGAATTTCGGAGCGACATTGGTAAATTTACCAGGTTATACCAGAGATGAGGTGGTTATACATTGTAATTTATAATACACTGCTCGTGAAATTACAATCTAATTGTAGATATCACCAAAGATTTTTTTACAGTGTAGTTTGAAAGCTTGTTATTTAAAATTGTTCTTTCCAATTTGAATTATTAAAATAATTTTAAAAGATCCAATTCAAAATTATTGAATGTTATACCCTTGTATTCAAATTTAACGTTTAATTTTAAATTTGTTCAATTTCAAGCACTCCTAATTTGAAAGTAACCAATTTTCAAAATTTTAATCTATTATTATTATTATTTGATTACCACTCTGAAATAATGACAATTGAAGTATTAAAGGATTTTCATTTCTCGCAGTTGGAGAAAGTATTTTTAACGAATTAAGAGTTAATTAGAGGTGTTTAAAAACCCAAGATTATATATGAAATATGCGATTTATATTTACATGATTTTAAAATGATTTTTCAGAGACAATTTAATATTGAATTCATTTTACTCAAGGCGTTTTTAAACAATTGTGTACAATTCGCGACACTCGTAAAAGTCAAAGACTTCAAAATACACCCATAACACGTCGTATGTGCACTGTAAATAATTTTACACTCGATATTGAATATTACTTTACATTACATATTTCATTCATTTATCAATGATTTATGTACATTTATCAAAACTGCACTGCTAATTGAAAATCTCAATCCTAATGGCTAGAGAATAGTTATCGTAGGCTAAAAAGAAGAACTACTCACACATCAATCAATAGAAGTATGTGATTTCATCTTTATACACTTCATTTGTAAACCTGCATAGAAAAGAGTCGATATATCGATAAAACATAATTATACGCCCATCGATTCTTCTCTTTATGAAGGTTTTTTGTAAGAAGGCTTCTTTAAGAAGCATATTTTCTGTCACATACTCGGTAAAAAATGAATTATCGCTATAAAGCGAGTGGTAATAAAAAATAAGAAAAAGATATACAAAAAATGCACAAAAATTGCTTTTGCGATGCTACTAATTTCCTTTTTTAAAAATACTTATAAGGAGACTTCTAAATGAAACCTAGGCGATTCTACTTTTTGTAAAAATACTCAGAAGCGGTAATTCATTCTCATCCGAGTAGGTAGTATCATTGAGGTGTAACAATCATGAAATTACGTCAGTGAGCAAATTCACGAAGAACTCCAACTCGTGCATCACGAAAATTGATTCGTGACTGAAGTTAGGCTGCTTGTTCCAAAAGCAGCTTCGCTTCTTCGTACAAACTTGTGCACGGTTTTAGGTCTTCTGGATCCTCTTCCCCTTTTTCGCACTTACTGCTAAAATGTAGAATTATTAAATTAAATAAATTAAATAAGGGCACAAGTAAATAGTTAGGGACCAGCGACTGCGAGACTTGGATTTAGAAAATTTAATAGATTTACCTGTAAAGCAGGTCATCGCCAGACAACAGTCCGTAATTTGAGTTTTCGAAGAGACGTTTTCGAACCATTGCTGTATGCATCAAAGCAACGTCGTCCATGAAGAGCTTTCCATTTTCTAAATTAAAAATAACATTGTAGTGTGTATTGAAAAGATTATAATTTTATAGACAATGTGAAGACTTCACAGATTTTCAAAGATTTAAAAATATATAATAAAGATTTCACAAAAATTTCAATGACTTCACAAAGATTACAAGGACTTCACCAAAATTTAAAGGACTTCAAAAGATTTCATGAAGGTTTATACACCAGATTTCAAGAGTGGTTAACCCGTCGGTTGCTTAGAAATATTTCTTACCAGTATCTCCATATTTTTTTATGAACTTTTCCACCAATTCGTTGCCAGCAGTCTTGACCGAAATACCAATTCGTTGAAAAACAGCTTTACACTGCCAGCGATTTTGAGCATTTTCGTGAGTTGAGGTAGCAGGACGTCGAGGTTGAGATTCGTTAACTAGACTGGCCCAGTCGACTCCCAAAGCATCACCTAAGCCTTTGCCACTAGTCTTGATGTCTTCCTCCAATTCACCGTCGGATATTTCCTCAAAGTCCATCGTCTCCAGACCTTCATCTTCCATATTCTTATTGCTAGATAAAGAAAAAGAAATTATTTTTAAAATTTTTGTATTATTTATCATTTTACTATGGGGCACTGCCTCCTATGTTTAATATATTTTTTGTATTTTGTATGGTTATTTAAGTTGGGCATTTAGGGATGCTGGGCAAGCAATTAGGGATGTTGAACGGACAGCGTAAAAAGAGCACAAAAAAGGGGAAATAGGGCAATTTTGTCATGAAAAGGGGGGAATATAGGGGAAAGATTAAACATTTATTTTCACATTTAGAAAAGAAGCAACAATCTTTTTATAAGAAATTGTATACTTTTTAAATAGTATTAAATGATTTTTTAACGATTTCTGCCATTCACGTATTTATTTTTTCAAATTGGAAATACATAGGTCAATGAAAATATATTTGAGGCGATATAAAAAAGCCCGAGAAAACATAAAATTTATTAAACTACCAATTTTTATATGTTTTAAATCGTGCTCAATATCGAGAACGAATGCTTTGAATGTAAATTGAAAACAACACTCTTTAATGCTCTAAGACAAATATAATAACAAATTTTTAAATATTAGGAGTTCTACATATTTTTTAAACGATATCTCTTGAAATTCTTTGAAATCTTTTAATATAACTTCAAATGTTTAAAATCCTTTGAAATTTGTTGAATTCCTTCATATTTCTTAAAACTGATGAAATCCGTAAAAATCACTTGAAATCGTAAAAATCCATTAAAATAAGCAGAAATTATTCATGAAATTTATCTGAAAACCCCCGTTCCAATAAAATGCACGCGCCCTTCACGTCCCTGGATTTTTATTTTCCAAAATGAAAAAATGGAATCTTTTGAAATAACTTAAAATCTTTCAAATCTCTTCAAATTCTTTTATGTCCTTCATATCCCGTGAAATGGTTTTAACCCGTAGAAATCCCCTGAAATAAAATTTACTTTATTCCCTAAAGTTCTCTAGAAATTCGTTAAACCCCCCTAAAAATACCTAAAAATCGTTTGAAATCGTAAAAATCCATTAAAATATGTAGAAATCGTTTGAAATTCCATGAATATAAATTAAATTTATCTATAAAAAAAACGTTAAAATAAAATGCACGCAAGCGTTCACGTCCCTGGATTTTTATTTTCTAATATTAAAAACATAAACTATTCAAAAATCAATAATATATAATTTTCAAATATTAAGAGATCTAAAAAGGTTTGAAACGAATTAAATAATGTAAGAAATGATTAATTCTAGTTAGTAAGATATGGTTTAAAAAAACTCTTACCAGGCCGTTTTAATCAAAGAAACAAATTGCCGGTCATTTCCCGGGGGTTTCCCGGTTCGCAAACAATTTTCAGGGTCAATGACATTAAAAAATTTGAACTCTAAAGCTAAAAATGTTTCCATTTGAAATAATAAAAACTGAGCTGCAAATCATTTTAAGCAATTCTTATCTAGAAACATTACAAATTGAACGATTCAATTTTTTGTATAACCTGAACACCTCTTAAATTATAAGTTAAATTATTTTAATTTTTAATTTTTTTTAAATCCTGAAAAAGCTTCAAAATTTTATTTCAAAATCTTAAAAAATCTACATGTTGTTTTAGATTTTAAAAAATTTTTAATTATGTTTGAATTTTTTTCAGAACATCTACACTTCTTTTAAAATGATTAGAATTTTTCCTAAAAATTTGTAAAAATATCCTGCAAAACTTAAAAAATTTCCTTAAAATCTTCCAGATTCATTTTTGACCATTTGGGAAATCTTTTTAAATCTTTTTAAATACTCATTTAAAATTAATTTTTCAAAATAAAAAAATCATTTTCAATTTTCCTAGGATTTTTAAGAAAATGTTTTTTATTCTTTTGAAGCCTTTCACAATTCTTAAAAAGCTTCTAAATTTTTTGTTCGAAATCAGCAAAAATCTATATTTTGTTTCAAATTAGGCTATGGGCGGTATACGTAGACACTTCGTTTAAATTATTTTGAATGATTTCAAATTTTAAATTAATTTTGAATCTTTTAAAAACCTCTTCAACTTACTCGAATTTTTCCTAGGAATAATAGGTGTTCAATATTTATTTATACATCAACATTCAACAATTTTACTTAAAAATTAAAATTCTTTAAATAGAACAATTAAAATTGTAACGTTCAAAGTTTACTTTTTTTGTTTAGTTTTGAATATTTGATTTATAATTACTGATTTTAAGTGAACACTCAAATATTTCTAAATATTAAGCAATTGTTCTTTTTCTTAATTGAAAAATGTTCAATTTTCAAATTTTAGATTGAAACAATATTTGAAATTTAATAGAAGCCTTTGTATACCATTAAGCCATTTCCCTTTCGGGGTAGGCGTGACACTACGCGATTCGGGTAGTGTTTCTAGGTTGATAATAATATAATATATAATAATTATGAATATATTATTTTGAAGTTATTTTCAAAATGAAAATAGTTTATAAAGTTTCAATCGGGCGTAATTATAATAGATAATTCAGTAAGTTGAAGAAAATCTTTCACTACTTGCGATAGCATATTCTAGTTTTGAATAGAACAATTTTGCAGATGCAAAGCGAAAAAATGTATTTTCAAACATCGCATATTTATTAATAATCTTGAATTATTAATATGATAAATTAATAAAATGAATCGATTATTCAATCAACCTATCTGCTCAATAAAGAGTATAAAGCTGGACACAGATCGTACAATTAAATTATATTGATGAATAAATTTATTCACATTTTTATTTAGATATCAGATATTATATTATTCGATAAATTTATGTAAAAATCAATCTTATACTTATTTAAAAATAAATGTATCTATATCTTAAAATTTGGTTACTTTTGTCATGGCTAGGGGGTAGGGAGATAGAGTAGGCAGTTAGGAAGGTAGCGGGCATTTAGGGAGGTTAATCGTACAAACGATAAGGTTGGACGGACATTTAGGTGGGCAGTCTAGAAGGTAGCGGAAATTTAGGGAGGTTGGTCAGGCAGTTAGGAAGACAGGCGGGCAGTTCCAAAGGTAGGGGTAATTTAAGGAGACAGTGAGTAGTTAAGGAGGTAGGAGGCATTTAGGAAGGTTAGTCGGGCATTTGAGAAGGTTGGACGGACATTTGGCAGTCTGGAAGGTGGAAATTTAGGGAGGGTGGTCAGGCAGGTACTGGCATTTAGGGAGTTTGGGCGGACAGTTACAGAGGTAGTGGACATTTAAGGAGGTGACAGGCATTTAGGGACGTCAGGAGGGCATTTGCGGAGGTTAATCGGGCATCTGAAAAGGTTGGTCTGGCAGTCTGGAAGGTAGCGGGAATTTAGGGAGGTTGGGTGGGCAGTTACAGAGGTGTATGGAATTTATGGAAGTAGGCATTTAGAGAGGTTAATCAGGCATTTGAGAAGGTTGGGTGGGTATTTCGGGAGGTCGGTTGGGCATTTGGAGGGGATCTGGATTTCTGTAACAGCGTCAGCAGCGAGATCTTTTGAGAGACATATAAGGTAATGGTGAAATTGATTAAATTACCTGTACGGAATCCTTTCTGGGGTGTCTTTATCCTTCAAGAAGGTTGTATTTTCAGTGGCCTGTTTAGAAGGCAGTTGAGACACGTCTTGGTTCTGAGCAGGCGATGCGTCTTGATCAGTAGTTTCTGCACTTTTCTTCGCTGCTTTCTCAACAATCTGGAGTGGAAATTAACAAATGAATGATGAATAACCAAAAGAGAGAAATTAAATTTCAAATTTATAATAACTCACCTCATCGTCCATGTTAAGGATATCATCTGGATCGTCACTAATGTCGCTAAGATCGCTCTCCGTGTGCAAAGTTGGCAAAGACTCCTCTAAACAAACTCTCTTCAACTCTGGAATCGGTGCTTCCTTCACCTCCACCTTTTCCTTCAGCGGTAACTTCTTCTGAAAACTGTCAGCCGATTTTTCCCTACTTCTTCTCGGCCTGCCTTCGGCCAACTCCATCAGCTTCTTATTAATCGGTTCATCCTTCATACTAGTATGCAACGCTCCTTGTTTCGAAACATGGGCCGGGATTTCATCCCTTATCTCGGGTGTATTATACGACCTCCTCTTGCCATGATTCGGTTCCCCGTCCATATCCTTCATCCTATCATTTCTGTAAGATCCTCTCATATGCATCGGCTGGTTATCCCACTTCCTCGCATCATTCATCTTCCAATCAGACATAGGACTATCATATCGGGAAGTCCAGTCTTCTTCATGAGCTTCCGAACGAGGAAGACTCTCCCTATCCCACATCGCTCTTCCTCCTCTCCATTCTCTTTCTTCCCAATCATTCCCTTGATAAGGTCGATCTCGAATGCCATGCTCAACATCATGATGATCCCAGTTGTCATTGCTACTCTCATCCCTGATTCCACCACCAGGTCTCATTTTATCTCCAGGATAAGCTGGATGATGAATATCATCGAAAGACCTCTCTCCTTGCATCCCATATCTTGGACCTCTATCATCTCTTCCCCTTCTTTCATTAAAGGGACTATATCTCCTCTGCTCTACTCCTTTTCTCCGATCCTCCTCATGAGGATGATGATCCCTGTTATTTAGATTTTTAAATTTATAACTTGAAAACTCAACAATTGAACCGCTGGCGATCAAAAGGGGATACGCTCGAAACGCCGTCGTTTTAGTTGGCCCCTGGGTCATATTTTTTTTCAGGTCAAATTTTAATTTTTTAATAACAAATACCAATAGGAAATTTTATTGCGCATATTTTTAGTCCTATAAATAAATGTGATAACTTTATTAGTTTTCGAAATAATCAAGAAAATGTTACTTTTTTCTGCAATCGCAAAATACGAATTTTTTGTGTTCAACTCGCCATTAGTTCTACAATAATAGGAATTTTTAAATAAAAATTTCAGAAAATATGCACCATCATATAACGAAACTAACGGTATTTATAGCATTCCAATGAAGTGTCACTAAAAATTTACAACGATTTTTATTCTTCTCATGGCGTAAATTAGATATTGAAAGATTCAAACGCTTCGGGAGTCGAACTTAAAATTAACGGTCACCTAAACTATTGTTAGGATTCAAGGAAGTTTTTAGGAAAATATCAGGCAATTATGTTTTATAGTTTTAAAGCCACAATTGATTTAAGATCTCAGCGCCGTCCCGTACGCGTGCTAGCTCGTCCTGCAATATCAACGTCTGTATAACAGCAGGCGATTGGGAGGTCAAGCCGGCCACCAAAATAATAATGAAGACATTATCATTTACATTTGAAATTTGAAAATTCTCTCTGGGATTTCTTTTTCTTTTACACCGTCCTTTATAGTTTTAGACTTAGTAATATATTCCTTTCGGCTCCCGAAGCGTTTGAAACTTTCAATATCTAATTTACGCAATGAGAAGAATAAAAATCGTTACAAATTTGTAGTGACAATTAATTGAAATTCTATAAATAACGTTAGTTTCGTTATGTAATGGCGGATATTTTTTGAAATTTTTATTACAAAATTCCTAGTATTGTAGAACTTGTGGCGAGTTGAACACAAAAAATTCGTATTTTGCGATTCCAGAAAAGAGTAACCTTTTCTTGATTATTTCGAAAAACTAATAAAGTTATTACATTTATTTATGGGACTAAAAATATGCGCAATAAAATTTCCTATTGGAACATGTTATTAAAAAATTAAAATTTGACCTGAACAAAAATATGACCCAGGGGCCAACTAAAACGACGGCGTTTCGGGCGTATCCCCTTTTGATCGCCAGCGGTTCAATTAAAAATTTTAAGTATTCAAAAAATAATCTTAGTGCGAAACAATTCTACATTTCAAGTGTTTCAAATTGAAAATAATATATTCAAAATTGAACGAACTGAAAATCGAATGTTCAAACTTGTACTAAGTTGAAGCTTCTAAATGACACAACATCCAAGTGAAAAACATTCAAATTCATACAATTCCAAAGTAGAAGACAAAAATGAAACAATTTTTATTTCGAGGTCTTCAAACATAAAAATAATTAAAATTAAAATTTGTTTAACAATTAAAATATTCAAACCTGAACAATTTTACATTTACGGCAATCAAAATTCGACGGATTGAAAAGAAGCGCTAAAAATTGTTTAACTATAATGACTTTCAATTTGAAATTGTACAAGAATTGGCGATTAAAATTGGCTCATTAATATATTTACAATCTAAAATTATTCAGTTTTGTAGATTTTATATTAATTAATTTAACTCTTTAGGCTTTCAACTGGAGATTGTACAATCTTGTACAATCTAAACCAGACAGTTTTTAGTGCGTTAATTGAAAACTGTACAACTTCAAGCGCTTCTTGTTTGAAATTATCTAATTCTCGAAATTTCAAACATAGTCTAATTGATTGTAGATACAACATATTCAAGTCAAATTTCTTCTATTTCTAATGTTTTTTAAAATTATTAAATATGTATAAAAAAAAACTTGAAACCTAAAATTGCGCAACTATTAAGGTTTTCAATTTGAAATGAAAGTAAATATAGAATCTACAATAAATCTAGGAATTTTAAACACTATAGATTTTAAATTATCTAATTTATCCAGTTTCGACCAAAAATTATTCAATTTTGAGCGTCATGAATTAAAAAAGGTTTAACTGTTAAAGCGTTGATTTCTGAATTATACAAATAAAAAAATTTGATTCTAAATCAAACAATTTCGCATGTTTGATTCTATAAGTATTGCACTTTAAATGCTTTTAAAAGTGAAATAGTGACTCGCTTGTAGACTTGAAGTAAACATTCAAAATCGTAAATTTTCAAATTATGAACGCTCCGCATTTAAAAAATAAAGAGACTTAGAAATATAAAGCTTTCACCTAAAAATGTTCATATGAAATATTTTCAGAGCAAACTCGTTCAATCTCACATTATTTAACATTATGATATCGAGTGACATTTAAAGTGATTAAACAAGTGTTTCTTCTACTAAAAATAAGAATTTACCAAATTCCCGGTCAGAAAATAAATAAAAGTTTCTGTGAAAAAAGGATGCAATAAACTAAATGAAATATAAATCAAAAACTAAATTAAATATAGTTAAATTAATTTTGTATGTTCTTTTCTATTATTTTACAGTTTTGAACCCCTTGAAAAGCATTTGACATCAAGTCAAAACATGTTGGTAATTAATAAAACTTAACCTTAAACATCAAAAAACTGGCACAGACCTCAATAAACTTTTTATATTATGAAGGGTCCTTACCTGTAATCCATATGCGATCCCTGTTCCTCATCTTCATTCCAATGCTCGGGCGGTAACCGAGAATAATTCCTATCAAAGTTCCTATCCATGTCAATATTTCCCCTCGGACTGTCCCTCCTATCAGCCAAACGGTCAATCTTAATCGGTGGAATATGCGGTTGGTCCTTCCTATCATGTTCCGGATGACCCCTTTCGAATCTCGGATTGAATCTCCTGTGTCGTTCATACATTGGATCCCGATCCATCATGTGATCTCTCGCAGGAACATTTTTATCAGCAATACGATCAATTGATCGATCCCTCGGGAAACGATCGAGTCGGTCTCGATCCACCATTTTATGGACTGGCAAATCCTTATCACCTGGTCTATCGAATCTTCCATCGAAGCGTTGAGAACTTCTATCACGTTCCATAAGTTTCGGATCTCGATCCTTCTCTCTCTCGTTCCTTCGATCCCTTAAATTTCCTTTTTCAATAACAATATCCTTTATCCTGTCCTTGCTTCTTCGAAATCGCGAACCCTTGTCCATTGGGTTCAGAGCCGTTGCAGCCATGAGTGAAGGAATTTCCCTTTCTCTGACTTTCGGGATCTCTTTCTCCCTCTCTCGATCTCTTTGTCTATCTCGACGATCCTGAGGGTCGTCTCGATCCTTTTCACGTTGATCTCGAATTCTCGAGTCCCTGTGATCGTCCCTCACGTGATCTTTATCCCGACGTTCCTTGCTCCTCTGCCTGTTTCGATCAGCAGGATAAGTTTTATCATCGAAATCCCTTCCAGGATTCTTCCGATGACTCTCCTCTTGGCTCGAAGAAGGTCGAGCCTTCCCCAGATCAGTTTTCCTAGGTTCTTCCTTCTCCTTGCTTCTCTCTCGTTTATGAGAATCCCGATCCTTCTTCTCTAATTCTCGAGATCTGCTCGATGTGGAGCGTTTATCCTGATGCTTAGAAGGCGTGTGATCGTGTTTAGGCCTTGAAGATTTCTCGGGGGTACGACTTCTTCTGGATTTCGTAGACCCGCTATCCTTCAAGTGCTGGTGCTTGGATCGATCGATAGGTGGCGTCCTGGATCGCTTTTCTCTCTCCTTGGATCTTCGTTTGGTTTTATCGTCGACTTTACTCTTTTCGACGCTGGGTCTACTTTTGCTTTTTTCAAACTCCTTAGGCTTCTCGGGGACTTTAGCCTTGGGTATTTCTTTCGTCAAAATTTCTTCTTCTCGGATTTTCTTGTGGTGTTTGTCTTTATCGACCTCCTTGACTTTAGGCTTTGGGGATTCGCTTCTGTTCCTTTCTTTTGACTTGCTGTTGCTCGACAAATGCGACATGGCTGGGGCTGGAGACTTTGTCCTCGGAACGGAGTGTTTTCTTACAGGAACCGGAACCGGTTTCTTCACTATTTTCTCTTCTTTTTTCGCTACTGCTTCTACTTTCCGTTTCTTCTTGGAAACTACCTTCTCATTCTTTTGCCCTAAACGCTTTAATTTCAATCTGGAAACGGAATAGAAAAATTTAGTACAAAGGAATGTTAGGCTTGGACAGGGGTGGACTGGCATGGGACTAAATCGATGCAAGCACCGATGGGCCGGAAGATATCGAGGGCAGCGGCCCTTAATATTAAAAACCCTTAAATTTTGAAAATCCTATTACAATCCCCTAAATCTGATTTAATTCCTTTTTGTACTCTTTGAAATATTATAAAATTACTTCATATCTTTACAATCCCCCGACATCCAATAAAATCCCTTGAAAACCCCGTGAAATTCCACAAAATCTGATGATATATCGTGAAATCCTGGAAAATTGATTTAAATTGTTAAAATCCCTTCAAATCTTTTAAAATATCCTGAAACATTATAGGTTCAATACAATCTTTCCAAATCTTCTAAGATTCTAGGAAATTCTTTAAAACCGGATGATTTTTTTTTAATTAGTCGCATTTTTTTAATTTCTTGGAATCTTTTAAAATACCCAAAAATATTAACAATCCTTTGAAATCTCATTGGAAACTCCTGTGAAATTCATTAAAATACCTTATCAAGAGCCTTTAATATCCCTAAAATTATTGAAATTGAAAATTCCTTCAAATTTCATAAAAATCTTTTGAAATCTTGGAAATCGTCTGAAATCCTTTGGAATATTTTTAAATATACTTAAGTCTTATAAAACCTAGGAAATCCTTCTAAATCTTTCGAAATTCTTTAAAGCCACATGCATTAGTTTTAAATCCCTTAAAACCGTTAACCTCCTTTACACTTTTTTAATTTCTTGAAAGTTCCTCGGAATCTTTTAAAATACCCTAAAATCTTTAAAATCTTTTGAAATTCCTGCACTCTATTGAAAATTCTTCGGAAATGTTTGAAACAGAATAAAATCTTTAAAATTCCTAAATAACCGATTGAAATACCTGTGAAAATGTGAAAATCTATTAAAACATTTGAAATCCCTCAATTCATGTGAATAAATTCTTTGAAATGTATTAAAATATTTTAAAATCCCGTGAAATTACATGAAATCTGACAATATTCATTAAAGAGATCCCTGAAAATATTTGAAGTCCTATGAAATCCTTAGAGATCCTGGGGAATTCATTAAAATACCTTATTGCGAGTTATTAAACTCACTTTAAATTACTGAAATCCTCGAAAATCTGATAAGATCCCTTGGAATTCCTTAAAAATCACTTGAAAGATTAGGAAATCCCTCGGAATCTTTCAAAAAAATTATAAAATCTTATAAATCCTATGAAATCTCCAGAAATATGAGAGAAAAATCCTTTAAAAAGAACGAAACTGTTGAAATCCCCTGAAATTCTTTGCAATTTATAGACATATTATAAACTGTTTAGAAATTTTCGATATGTATTGAAATCCGTTAAAAATCACTTTAAATTCCATAAAAATCCTTTGAAATTCTTGGAAGTCCCTTGGAATGATTAAAAATACCCTCAAACCATTTAAATCTTATGAAATCCTTAAAAATCCTTATACATTTTAGGAAATTCTTTGCAATACTACATTTTTTAATTAAATTTCTCAAAACTCCTTGAAATCTTTAAATTTTCTTGATTAATTCTTGTAAAAATCCTTCAACTGTCTTCAAATCTTTTTTAATTCCTTAAAACGTCTGAAAGCTTCGAACATTCCTTAAAACAATTAAAATTCTACGAATTCCCTTGAAAACTGTTAAAATCCTTTGCAATACTTTTAAATCCCTGGAGCTTTTTCAAATCTTTTGACCACTTAAAAAAAAAATCTGTAGAACCGCTTTTAGTACCGGTTGGTGAATCCCAGTCCGCTGCTGGGCTTGGAAATATTTGACTTACGGGGAGTAGACAATATACTTACTTCTTCTTTCTCTCTTTTTCTTCGTTGTAATCTGGAGACACGCTGTGATGCTTGACCTTCTTAAGTTTCTTGACTTTCTTGCGCGAATCGGAAGTCGATGTCGACGATGAATCGTCACTACTTGAACTGCTGCTGCTACTGGAGGAACTGGAACTGCGAGAACTCGAGGATGAGCTCATAACCTTCTTCTTGAACTTGGTCTTATCCTTTCCATGAACTTCCTTGTCCTTCTTCATTTGTATTTCTAACTCTCTCTGCAAAAGCTGTCGACGTCTCTCCAGGACTTTCTCGTCTTCGTACTCTAGATCCGTCTGGTTCCACTCTTCTAAATTTAAGTCGGGACTGTGCGACGCCTTCTTCAGAATTTTAGATGTAAATCGCTTGAATAGATCTTCATTAAGCTAGTGGTTTATAAGAATCAAATTGATCGCATTACTGGGTATATTTTCTTTAGACGATACCGAAACAGCCAGTTAAGCTTTCACACTTCAGAAACCTTCCAGTTTTAGTTCCAAATTTAAGTAACAATGAAACGTCATCAAGAGGAAGCAACTAAATACAAGGCGTTATCATCTTCTTGTATATGTAAGAGATAATTTTCAACTATTTTTACAGGAAGAAGTGTATATTTACAGATATAATCAGGGTGTCTAGTGATCAGCCAATTTGAAATTCCCGGATTTTCCCAACTACATTTTTTCTCCGATCAATTTGAAGATATCTTTTTGTAATTTGGCAGTTATTTATTTACCCGTGCCAAATTTATTCTCGAGTATAACACCGCCTGTTTATCGATGATTGCTTAAGTTTTTTAAATCATTTTGTCAATTACTTAGAAAGATATTGCAAAAAAAGTTTAAAGTTCAATGTTTTCTAAAATTTAAATGAAATCTAATATAATAAACATAATTTTAAAGAAAATGTTGTATAGAATCGCATTAACTTAATACTATTATTGTGAAAAAATTTATTTGCAAGGTCAACATATTTAAAGTTGAAACAATAATGTTGGAAAAATTTTAATATTTTTTCTGCTGAAATAAATACTTTTGGTAAAATGTATGAAATAAGTAAACATGAGGTTTCTATCATATTTATTCAAATTATATATTCATTCAATTTTTATTATTATTTTCCTACAGATGAGATGTCTTTAAATTTTTCCAAATTTGTTGTTTCAACGTTGTAAAATGTTTATTATATTAGATTTTATTACAATTTTAAGAAAACGTTGACATTTGTGCTATTTTTACAATAGGTTCTTTAAAAATTGACAACATGCCTTCATCCTGGCTAATTTTATATAGAATTCTGATAGCTTTCGATCTATACGCCTGTAGGGTATCTCTTGGACCTTGACAACAGCGCCACCTGACACGCGAACTATTGGGTATCTCAAAGTTATTAGAGCAATGTTAATGAAAAAATGCAGTGAATATTAATTTATTTTTATCAAAAATATTATACTGAGGTCTGACATGAATTATTTATTAGAAGATTTGTTGCTAATATTCAACTGAAATTCAAATTTCTTCCCAATAGTTCCAAATTAGTGGCGCTGTTGTAGCTACCCAACAGGCGTATTTAAGTGAACAAATTTTAACTCATATAATTAACATTAAAAAAACTTATGATCGGTACTGTATAGATGAGTGGACCGAAAACCCCTTTTTCTCAAATAGCGTTAATAATTTTAGTACAATCCGATATCTTCTTTTCTGCATGTGGATGTGAAAATTAAAATTTTGGAACATTAAAAAAAGCTCTATTTTTTAAACATTTGCCTGAAATTTCTTCAGCTTGAATCGAAGGAACACGCCATTCTTTCGCTATCATACGAAAAAATTTTTCGTGATTTGCAAGATCTAAAAATTACTCAAAAAAGGCCAAATTCATAATTTTAAAACCAGGATTTTTTGTAATGATAACAAAACAATGGTATGTTTCTTCTGTGACAGCTGAAGAAGTTTCAAGCACATGTCTAAATTTTGTCGTAAAAATATGCAGTTAACACAATCCAAAAAACTCATTTTTTTTGCACATTTACAAAAAGTTCTGACTTGAAAACAAATTTTGTTTTTATTTTCTACATAATTTGTTGGCCAATATGATTTTTTTTTTAATTTTCCAAAATTTGAATGTTCTAATCCATACATGAACAGAAGATATTATCCGATCGAACCAACATTTGGAGGGCTACTACTGTTGGGCAAATACAACTTTTAACTACTATTAGAATCCGCTACTCGAAATTTTTTTCAGCCTTCTCTATGTGAAACAATTGGATTATATTTTCTCTGATTCTCGACTAAAAAATAAAAAGATTAAGTAGAAAAAAAATATTTTTCCATAAAAGAACAAAATTTCATATCCTAAATAAAATTCCCGGGGTTTTCTCGATTTCCCGGTACACTAGACAGTAGACACCCTGATAATAGATTTGTAAATCAAAAAGGTTGATCAATAAAAATATATAAAAATAATTAACTGCATTGAAAATTTACTTAGAAAACATGGTTTTAAAATACGGTTTTGTAAGGCCAAACAATTTCTGAAGCATTGCAAGCATACTTTTTAAAATATTAAACATATTTTGAAAACAGTTCTTCAAGCCTTTATGAAATGACATGAATATGCTGTTCAGAATTTGTATTACTGAAATAATCAGCGATCCACAAAATTAATATTCTGAATGGAGAAATTGACGCTATGTAGAAACGTTAATGTAGTAAATACACAAAGTTTTTTAAATCTGTGCATTTGTGAGAAAAAACCCAGAAATTGACACGATGAATTGAATGTTATACCACTAAAAATAATAAGTGCGTTAAGATATTTAAAAATAAAAAAAGCAAAACAATTATACCTATGTTAGTGAATGAATAAAATGCATGCGATGAATGTTTAAAAGCAGCAAAACGTGTCTTACCAACGTAGCATTCGTTGTTGCATTATCCTTTTTCGCTCGTTTGGATGGACTAATTAAAGTATGAGTATTTGCATACCTGGTTGGAAAAATAGACATTTGAAGATTTTAGGGTTTTGATGAATCATTATA
Source organism: Andricus curvator (assembly GCA_932195095.1). Taxonomy (NCBI): domain Eukaryota; kingdom Metazoa; phylum Arthropoda; class Insecta; order Hymenoptera; family Cynipidae; genus Andricus; species Andricus curvator. Next base: position 121,120 of record CAKNYM010051394.1, on the reverse strand, counting down.
TTTCGTTGCAAAGTTTTATTTTAAAACCCAGTGATCTTTAAAGGGTTTTCTCATAAGAATTCATAGCCCTGAGTAAGTCTTAAATATGTTCTTAAGGACAATTGTTCATAAGATTTTAAAAATTTCTTCTAGCCAATGCAAAATGTTTAATCATTATTTTTGCACTACAAATAAAGTATTCTCGCTCTAAACATTACATACGAGATTCGTTAAAATGATTAAAAAAGACCATTTAATAGCTCCCAAATGATAAAAAATTTAATTTGAGTGTCAATAAAGATCATTGTTGAATTTTGTGGAGTAAAGTGTTAAAACCACTGATATATATATAATACATGTGTATTATATATATATATATATATATACCAGTGGTTAAAACTGATTTAGAAAAGCAACAAAATATTAATGGACTTACTTGCAGTTTTTTCCATATGAACAACTGCCGTTAACTGCCCAATTTCTACAAAAATCCGAAGAATTTTGGGTATTGCTAACGTTCGCTGGTTTAGTTCCCAACCTTTCAAAAACACTCGGACGCCGAGAGTCAATATTACATTTGGTAGTCTCAACTGTTATTTTTCTTATATTTGATTTTGACATATTATCACCATAAAACGATCGTATTTCGACAATCGAAGTACATAACTGCAGTATGCAAATGCTCTTTTCGATTTGGATTTTAAAGAGGTCGAGCCTTCTTTCTCGAGTAACGACTGTGTGAAAATTAAAAAATTAAGCTAACCCGAACAAACCTAACCTAATAATGAATTTTACAACTTGATTTCAACCATGAAAAACCGACATTACGACAAATTCCTTTATAAATAAGACCGATGATATTAATTGATATTAATCCACGATATCGCGAAAGTTCACTTTCTTGTTTTTACCATTTTTCATCGTGGTTAATAGACTTTTTTAGACGCCCGACTTGGTTTGACATAGAGCAGTTTGACACTTCTTGGCTTGAAAAGCACCGCCATCTTGAGGAATTTTCTCAACACCAACACGATTTTCCACGCATGCGCACAAGCGGAAAACTTAAAGAGCGCGACGTTTAAACAGTTAGAAATTATAGGAAAGGCCAAATTTAAAAATAATTATTATCAGGCATTATGGCTCAAAATAAAACAATTTTTAATTTGAGGAATAAATCATTTTTAAAGGCTCATTTACAATTTTAATGAAAAACCACGGAAAAACTTTCTTCCTGTCATTCTAACATGTGACATTATCATAAGTTTATCTATTCTAGATATTTCGAGATATTTTTCTCCGAAAATTTAATTATTAATTAATAATTAATTGATAGTTCAGACTTTACACTTTTCCCCCCATTCCCCTCTTTTCCCCTTTTTGAAAGAATTCTACGTTTTCTCGCTGTTTTCAAAAAACTTCCCCTTTTTCTCGTTTATCTCGCTTAAATGCGAAATGAATTAATAGAGCACAATAAGAAAATCCAAATATTTTTTATTGAAAATTCTACTATTATATCTTTGGTTCGAAATATATCTCGTTTGGATAAAAGTTCTACTATTTGGTTGAAAATGTAATTATTTTGTTAAAGATGCAACTATTTTGTTAAAAAATCATCGTTTTTGGTCAAAAATGCAAGCAATTGGTTGAAAGTTGGAATGCTTTGTTAATTTTTCAAAAGATTTATCTATTTAATTGCAAATTTACCTATTTCATTATGTAAAATTAATTTTCTTGACTAAAAACTCATCTTTTGGTTTGAAGATTCAAATCCTTTGGTGAAAATTCATTTTTCTTTGTTAAAGATTCATAAGTGAAGTCGAAAAATCATCTCTTTGTTTGAAAATTTCACTATTTTGTTAAAAATTCGTCTTTTTTTGTTGAGAATTAATTTTTCTAACTGCAAATGTTACTATTCCATTTTTGGTTGAAAATTAATATTTTAAACTGAAAATTGATCTTTTCTAGTTGAAAATTCAACTGTGTGGTTGAAAATTAATGTATTTTGTTCAAAATTTGTTTTCTTGATAAAAAATTAATCTTCTTAGTTGAGCATTCATCCTTTTTGGTGAAAAATATAACTTGTTGATAATTAATCTTTTCTGACCGAAGATTCAACTATTTTGTTGAAAATTCGTCTTTGTTGTTTGAATTCAACTGTTTTTTATTTCAAATTAAAATATGTTCTGGTGAAATATCATCTATTATATGTTTCGTTGAGAATTTACCCTTTTTGGTTGAAAAAACAACTGCTTGGTTTAAAGTTTAACTACTTTTTGAAAAATTCATTTTTTTGGTTGAAGATTGATATTGTTAGCTGAAAATTCATATTTTCGGGTTGAGAATTGAAATTTTTTGTGGAAAAATCGTCTTTTTGGCTCGAAAATTAATCTATTTGTTTTAATTTTTCCGGCATCTTAGAATTTTAATGTCCTGTAGGCATTTAGTTGAAAATTATTTTTTTTTGGTTTAAACATTACCTATTTAACTGAAAATTTGTTGTTTATTTTTTTGTTAACATTTTTTTTTTATCTGAAAATTTAACTATTCCATTCTTGGTTAGGAATGTATCCTTTATAAGTTGAAAATTCAACTATTTTGTTGATAATTCGTCTTTTTTGTTAGAAAATTATTCTTTTTTTTTTTTGAAAATTCATCTTTTTGGTTGAGGGTTCAACTATTTGGTTAAAAATGTATCTTTCTTGGTTTAATTCGACTGATTGAAAATTCGTCTTTTTTGTTGAAAATTATTTTTTTCAACTTAAGATTTGATGATTCAATTTTTTGTTAAAAAAAATATTTTTTGGTCGAAACTTCAACTATTTGGTTTTAAATTCACCTTTTTTAATTGAAAATTGACCTATTTGGTTAAGGATTCAACTATTTTGTTACAGATTCCTTTTTTTTCGTTTAATTCAACTGGTTAAAATTTGTCATTTTTGGTAGAAAAGACGTCTTTCTTGCACGAAAATTCGACTGTTCTTTTTGGCAGAAAAGTCATCTTTCTTGATTGAAAATTCAACTGTCTTCTAAAAAATTCGTTATTTGGCATTAAAATTAAATTATTTCTGTTTGAAAGTTTGACCATTTGATTGAAAATGCATAGCATTCGTCCTTTTGGATTGAAAAACTCATATTTTGTTGGAGAAAAGTTATCGCTCTTGGTTAAAAAGTATCTTTTTTGTTGAAAATTCAACTGTCTTTGAGAAAATTCGTCTTTTTGGTTTGAAAATTTGACTATTTGGTTAAAAGTTCAACTATTTTGTTAAAAATTCTTTTTTTTTGTTCTGGAAAGGTCAACGATTTGGTTGTTAATGCAACTGTTTGGTTGAAAATTAATTTTTGTTATTAAAAATTCATTTTTTTGTTCTTGAAATTCATCTTTTTCGTTTAAAATTCATCTGTTTTGGTAGAAAAACTTTTTTTGTTGAAAATTCAACAATTTTGTTAAAAATGCAGTATGTTGCAGAATGTGTTGCAGAAGTGAAATGTGTGAAAAAAATGATTTGTGCTACGAAATATTTTCCGATGAAAAGGTACCCTTAATTGAGGAATTCGAATTCAAATGAACAAAGTTTGAATGAGGGAAAATTCTTCTGGGAAAATTGATTGAGTGTGTACCTCTCCTAATTGCCCCGTTAGCGACAGGTTTCGGAAAATTCTGACCAATCAGAAAGCGGATGGTGGGAAAGAAAGGGTTGTGATTGCCTGAGATCAAAAGAGACGGTACTTTCGACCAATCGGAGCCATTGAGCATATGATGAGGATGAGGATTTTTCCTCGGGAGTGCAGTTGCATCTGAGTTCGTGACAGTGGTGAGTGGTTCAGTGGTCATGGGCGGCGATGAACTGCAAAAGGCTGTGTTAAATTTTAACTATGCAGTAAACGTATTTTTTCCGATACTGAATGCCCCTCAAGCGTGAAAAGGATTTGAAATTTGTACGAGGAGAAGAAACTAGTAAAGGTGTTAAAATCGCGAGTCAAGGCAACGTCATAAAAGCTCGGTTGATGAGCGAGTTATCTTTGCAATAAAAGTCGCAAGATACTGCGATCATCTGCCTTGTAAATGAACGTCTAAAAAGGCACATCAGGACCGCAAGTGCCTATAGCAGGCCTAGCAGCAACTGCGTATATTAATCCAGGTTTCAATTGAATGGTGAGTCCGCTGTTTACGTCAAATGACGCCCACGTCACCTCTTGGCTAGATAGGTTATATCTGTAATTTTGAGTCGTTCTCTCTCGTTTATTGATTTACAACGGAGATGTAACGGACTTGTTTTTCGCGATGCCAAAGTTTTTCCTAGCTTTCTGCTTTTTCGGGATCTCTCTTGCATTTTATGGTTTTGGATCTTTACATTCTTGAGTGTTTACGACGTTTTTTGACTTCAGTGACTTTTCCCTGTTTGGAGATAGGTGAATTCGTGCGTGACAGGTATATGTTTATTAGAAGTGCTTTTGTTATATTATTTTTCACTTCATTTTCTCTTTTGGCACTCGTAGTGATAGATAATAGTGATATCAATTACGTGATATCAGTGGGGATCATATTCGAGAAACGTGAGTAATTTAAGATAGGTTAGGGTATTCGGGGAATTACGGAATGAACTCTGTAACCTTCGTTTCCACCTGGTTAGTTTTATTTGAGTTTTTTACTGTAATTTTATGATATTGTTGGCTAATTACTTATAACCGATTTATTAATACACTAGATTTTGATGGATTTATGATTAATAATTCATTATGCATTCACATTATTTTGCATGCTCGATTTCAAAATGGTTTATATTTGGTCCTTTGGTTTTAGTTACGTTATCTTCAATACCTGTTGCTTCTAATCTGTAATATATAACTTCTCTTTTTGCAAAAAAGCTTAGTTCAAGTTTATGTTTTTAAATTATAAATTTAAATTCCTTAAAATTGGACTTCTTAAAATGGCTGATGATATTCGTACTGGTCGGATACCAGATACTTTTGCTTTTCTTCCGGCCTATAAAACATAACCTCTACGGAGAATTGTAAGATTTTAAAGACGATAATAATTTGTATTTTGTCAATAATTACAGAGTGTCCACCCTACCTGGAAAATTTGGAATTGTCAGAGAATTCGTATATACCTGCAAAAACCTGGAAATCTCAGGGAACTTTGTTTAAAGTCAAGGAATTGTTTTGAGAGCATGCCTAATTTTTTTTTTACCTACTTTGCAATATAAAATTGAATAACAATCATTCTTCACTTGTAAAATTAGCTTTATATTACTGTATTTTAACCTTTTGTTGTAAATTCGTTTTTTTTTTGTTTGAAATTATTTTTTTAACTGCAAATTTAACTGGGTATTCTATTTTTCGTTGAAAATTGATCGTTTTTAGTTTAAACTTCAAGTATCTGGATGACAATTCATGTATTCTGTGGAAAAATCATTCTTTTTGGTAGAAACTTAACCATCTTGGTTTGAAAATTCATCTTTTTGCTTGAAAATTTAACTTGTTGAAAAGTCGTTTTTTTTGTTTTAATTCAACTGTTTTTGATTAAGAATTAAAATCTTTTAAGGTTTAAATGTCAACTACTGCATTTTTCGTTCAGAATTCATCTTTTTAGAATGAAAATTTTATTACTTAGTGGAAATTTAAACTCCTTCGTTTTTTTTTTTTTTTTGTTAAAGATTCATCATTTGAATTGAAAATTCATCTTTTTTATTGAAAAATGAGCTTTATTTTGTTGAAATTTCGTTTTTGCTATAGCTGAAGAATAATTTTTTTTATTGAAAATTTAACTTTTCCAGTTCAAACTTTAACTATTTTGTTAAAAATTTGTTTTTTTTTGTCGTTAAAAATTAATTTTTATGACTGAAAATGTAACTATTCCAGTTCAATATTCATTATTCCATCATTTTAGTTAAACATTCTTCTGTTTGGCTGAACCTTATTTTTGTAACTAAAAATTAAACTATTCAATTTTTAGTGGAATTGGTAATTACCTTTTTTATTTGAAAATTCGTCTTTTTGGGTAGAAATTAATCTTCTTGGATGAAAATTCATCTTTTTGGTTGAAAATTCATTTTCTTGAATGAAAATTTACGTATTCCATTTTGGGTTGAAAATTTATCTTTTTCAGTTGAAAATTCAACTATTTGGTTAAAAATGTGTCTTTTTTAGTTGAAAATTCAACTATTGTGTAGAAAATGCATGTGTTTTGTTGAAAAATCGTTTTTTTTTATAGAAAATTAATTTTTTTGATTAAAAATTCAACTATTTGGTTAAAAATTCATCTATCTTGTTGAAAACGCAATAATTTTACTTAAAAAGTTAGGGATTTGAAGCGGTTTAAATTGAATTTAATATCGCACCTAAATTAATTTCACCTATATATGCACTGAATTTTAAGTATAAGAAGATAAAATAAAAATTTGTTAGAATTATTATTCAAATTCATGGACTTTAGGGACAAATTCAAGAAATGATTAATTATGTTTTTAGTATTATTCAATTAATTGATGGCGCTAACATATTTAAGAATATCATTTAATATAATTTGTCAAAGCTTAATTCGTCATATTGGATTAGCCAACTTGTATTTGGAAATTCTGTTATCAAATTCGGATACATCGACCTCAAAAACTTTAGAATACTCATTTTTATGGAAGTGGGATCATTAATTCAGATTCTGAAAAATAACCAATGAGTTTTTCAAATAATTGTTTTTAAACGCATTAAAGAAATATTTTAAAGCTTAAATACTTTGGGCATTGTTTATTTTAGCACTAATAAATAATTAGGATTACAAAACACATATTTCAAAATACTTTTGCAAAAAGATTATTCCTAACAAGAGTGACCTTAATATAGACTCTATATTAATGCTTGTGAATTGAAATTCTAAATAATGTAATAATTGTTATCACTTTTCATAGTTATATGCACTAGGATGTACCTTAAAACGGGGTAAAGTTGCTCACCTCCTAATTTATACTTAGGGCAAAAATTAAAAGATTATCAATTGTTTTTATTAGTAGAGCTGTCAAACTTTATTTTGAAATTTATTTGGTGCGAATCCATTGGTGAGCAACTTTACCCTGCATGAGCGACTTTACCCCGTTTTACGGTACTTTATAACGTGGGAAAGTTCTTCGACCTAGATTACTTTTTTTTTACACCTTAGTTCAGAAAAAGTTTGAAAAATGTGCAAAAGTTGTCTTTGTATATTCTAAAAAAATTTCAAACCTTTAAAAAAAGAATTTTCTGTCAATTTTTCGAAAAAGTAACCCCTTTAACAGTTCAAAAATGATCTAGAAATATTAAATAAATTTGCAGGGACGTACAAATTAAAATCTATTTGAAAATCGCCCATATATAAACAAAATAATACTTTAATGTCATAATCTTAAATATTAATATACTTGTCCGACCGACCATACAATTCAATACATCGTTTAAAAATTGCAAATGTTATGTAAAATTTCAAATTGAATCTGTTGATATTTAATAATATTAAATTTAAATATACAAAGTTTTATTGCTTCAAAAGTAAATCAAATAAATATCAAATTAAATATTAATTTACTTGTCTGGCCGCCCATAGAAGTCGATACATCGTTTTAAAATTGCAAATGTTCTGTAAAATTTCAAATTAAATCTGTTGAGATTTAATAATATTAAATTTAAATATACGGAATTGTATTGCTTCAAAACTAAATCATTCAAACTTGTAGAAAATAAGTTCTTAATAGTCATCCACTTTTAAATGTTAAACTTTCCAATACAATAATTTGGAATTTGACAATTTCAAATGTAAAAATTCTAACAGATTGGTTTCAGATCGAAACATAAAAAAATTCATTTGAATATGGACGGTTTTGAACCTAAAAGAATGAAAAATTCTAGCTCTAGTGTTAAAAATTAAATGATTTTGCATTGACAAATTCAAATTGGTTATATATGCCGAAATCATTTGGACATTTTTAAAAAGTAAATGTTACTTTTTCCATTTTTTTAAATGTATGTCACTGTGGAGGCTTGCATTTCACTTGTTAAAAGTTGGTTTTCTCTTCAAATCACAATTCAATGTCAATGTCTAAAAGACCCTTACAGTGTTTAATTTAATCCAGAAAGTTGCAGTTTTGATCAAGTGCTTCCGGACGAGTATAATGAATGGTCGAGAGTTATAATTCAATTTTGCGAACCTTGATTTTCTTTTAAACTACTAATTATTAAAATTTATTTGTAATATATTTTTTTCATTGGTATTAAAAATAATTATATATTAGGATAATACATCAATAACTATTTTGGACTCTAAATTCATATTTTATTTTGAGAATTTGTAATTTATTATAAGTCTCTGGATTAATTAAAAAAAAAATTTGAATGGAGTAATTAATATTATCTTTTCAAAGTATTATTCATAACCTTGATCTTGTAAATGTTATTATCTTTTATTAAGAATTTCGTTAATTCTTAGAGGATCTAAAATATCTTTTTTTTTTAAATTCAAATTCCATAAAGTGTACTTACCAGGACTAATAATTATAACAAAGTATTTATTAAATGCAAGAAGTAATTAATAATTGGTCTAATTTTTCTTCGCATAATTCTGATGGACTGAAATTTAATCAATTTATTAAATGTTTCATGTTTTTTTAAGGTTTATGAATTGTAAGAAACAATGCCTCTGTTCGGAAAGTCTCAAAAAAGTCCGGCGGAGGTGGTGAAGGCTCTAAAAGAGGCTGTCAATGCGCTGGAGCGTGGTGACAAGAAGGTGGAAAAGGTATGTCGTGAAAGTACATTTCTCGTTCTGTGTCACAGCAACTTCACTTTCAGGCGCAAGAGGATGTCAGCAAAAATCTGGTCCACATCAAAAATATGTTGTACGGAACTGCAGAATCTGAGCCACAAGCCGACATCGTCGTGGCACAACTTGCACAAGAGCTGTACAACAGCAATCTTTTACTTCTTCTCGTTCAAAATTTGAGTCGAATAGATTTCGAGGTAAATCCAGAAACCCACCCTAATCGACGTTATCCATCCAATTCTACCTAAAAATTTTATTTAATTCGTCGGTAAGGATCAAAGATCAGAAGTTTATGATTTTTTTATACAAAAAATATTTAAAAGCCAGAGCCAATATGAAATAATTACATTATAGTTTTCTTTTCCGGATTTTTTATTTATATTTACTCGAGAAGAAAGATTGTAGATTATTTAAATTTTCTTCAGGGTAAGAAGGATGTTGCTCAGGTATTCAACAATATTTTAAGAAGGCAAATTGGCACGAGATCTCCAACGGTGGAGTACATTTGCACCAAGCCAGAAATACTGTTTACCCTTATGTCTGGGTAAGTTGATTTAATCGACATTTAAATTTTAAATTGTCTTTTTTCTATTACACAGGGTGGCTGCTGAACCTAGAGGCTGGGAATTTTACAAATTTTTAGAAGAAAAATCTATCCAATCACTTGAAACATCACAAATTTTATATCACATGATGATATAATGCAATTTAAAATATTCTTTCTATCTTTTCTCTTTTTTGAGAAATTATTTACAAATTTAAAATAAGTTCGATTTCAACTTTTCAAAATGTTAAGTTCAATTTTTAACTTTTTAAATTACGATATTCAGTTTACAATGCGTAATTCTTAAATCTTTCTCTGTGAAAATTTTCTATTTTTACAATTTTAATTATTCTATTTTAAAAGGTTCAATTTGTAAGTGAAATTGTTGAATTTTGATGCATAAATAACAATTGAACACTTAATAATTTAGAACAAATTCGAGTAAGTTGAAGAAATATTTAGAAGTTTTGAAAATATTCAAAATTAATTTAAAATTTGAAATGATTTCAAGTAATTTAAAACAAAATGTTAACAATGTTAACAAAATGTTGATTTTTGCAGATTTCGACAAAAAATTAGAAGCTTTTTAAGAATTGTGAAAGGTTTTAAAAGAATAAAAAAATGTCTTAAGATTCCTATGAAAATTGAAAATGATTTTTTAGTTTGAAAAATTATTAAGAGGATATTTAAAAAGATTTTAAAATATTTTCAAAATGGTCAAAAAAGGATCGGCAAGGTTTTAAGGCAATTAAAACAAAAAATCAGATTCTTGAATATTTTGAAATAAAATTTTGAGGACATTTAAGGATTTTAAAAGGTTTTACGATAATAAAAAAATTTCTTGGTATTCCTGGAAAAATGTTAAATTATTTTTTATTTTGAAAAAAAAAAATATTTTAAGGAATATTTTTAAATACTTCAAAACAAAAACGAATTTTAATTATAAATAAGACTTGATCAATTATTGGTTTGAAACTGCTTAAAATAAAAATAATTGAACTTCTAATTTAAAAAAAAACTAGCCTTTTAATTTTTCTAGCTCAAATTGCTTAACATTCTATTATTTTGATGGATTTATATTTGTTGAACTGAAACTGAATCTTTGAACTGTACAATTCATAAAAAATTTAATTTTGCATTTTGCCTGCATTTAATTTAAAATTGTTCAAGTGAATAGTGTTAATAGCTTCCATTTTATACGTGTAAATTATTGAGTGCGAATACAAAAATTTTGAATTAAAATTTTTTTAAATTCAATTTTAAAAGTATAAAATTGAGGAGTTCCACTTTGTGTGCTCTAATTTGCAGTTTTGTTTTTATTATTTTAAATCAAATAATTTTTAACTTGAGTTCGAATTTTTTAATAATAATTTCCTTTCATTTCAGTTATGAGCATCAAGATATCGCCTTAAATTGTGGTACTATGTTAAGAGAATGTGCCCGATATGAAGCACTGGCTAAAATCATGATCTATTCCGACGACTTTTATAATTTCTTCAGATACGTCGAAGTTTCTACATTCGATATCGCTTCAGATGCCTTTTCTACTTTTAAGGTACTTGCCCTAAAGTTTAATTTTCATCAGCCTCATGCATGAGTTTAAAAAATACTTATAATTTAACAATCTAAATTTTCAGGAACTGCTCACGAGGCACAAGATTTTGAGCGCTGAGTTTTTAGAACTCAATTACGATAAGGTCTTTTCACATTATCAGAGGTTACTGAATTCGGAAAATTACGTAACTCGTCGACAGAGTTTGAAGTTGCTGGGAGAGCTACTTCTTGATAGACACAACTTCAGCGTAAGTTGTGGTATTTTGTCTGGGATAAACCTATTTTGAAGAAAAGCTTTTAAGAAAGTGTATTGTTTTTTTTTTCTAGGTGATGACTCGTTATATATCCAATCCCGACAATTTAAAGCTAATGATGAATATGCTTAAGGAGAAGTCTCGTAATATCCAGTTTGAGGCCTTTCACGTTTTTAAGGTAATATAAATTTGGTTAACAGCTCTACGGTTTCGAGTTTTAAAGACGTGGTTGCTACAAGCTCTGGAAAAGTCATGGAATTTTTGATAAGTGATTGGAGTTTTTTAGTCGCACCTATTTCAAAGTTTTAAGGTATTATCAGGATAAAGTAATTTTTTAAGGATTTTTTTCAAATTGGGAATGACCGAATCAATTTCGAATGATTCTGACCGGCGCGGCGGGTGACGTTTTCAGGATTTGCTTACTAACGGAATATGTTTTTCTGTGTGGAAAATAAGGAGACTCCTATTTTTTTAAATTACCGTAGCGACATTTTTACATTTTTTACGAATATTCTAAAATTTTAAGGGTAAAATTAGTTTTTTGAAAACTTCACTTAAAAAACCGTGCAATTTTTAAAAATTTTGTTCACAATATAAAGATTTTCCTTATTTCAGTTTATCCAGTTTTTTGCATTCCTTCAAAATCCACAAATAATTAAAAAAATTAGAAAGTTATTTCGATTTTAAAAAAAAAAAAGAAAAATTGTTTCTCAAAACCCCTACATTTTTGCTCTAACATAAAAAAATAATAATAGGTACTAATATAGTGTACTTACCATAAATTTTCCATTTGGTACTTTTATCTTTTTTGTGAGAAGAAAAATTATTTTTGATTTTTTCCTCAAAACCTTGCCCTTTTTGAAATTTTTGAGTTTTTAAGGTTTTTCTTCTTCCAGTTTGTCAATTTTTTTCACTATTTCAAAACCGATAAGAAAAACGAAGAAAGACTAGAAAATGATAAAGCTATTTCGTTTTTTTTTCTTGAAAAATTGAAACTTACCATACATTTTAAACCTCGGGCGTATTTGTATTTCGAGCGAAACAAAATTTTATTTTTTCTTACTGTTCTCGCATTTATTGTATTTTACTGTTATTTTTTACTTCAAATCAGAAAAAACTGCGTCAAAAAGAGCAAAACTGGTTTCTTTTTCTTTAGGCTTCTTTTTGGCTATATATTATCTATCACTCCAGAAAATTTTAACGAAAGAAAGGTAACTGTTTAAGAAAATTTGGTGTTTTAATTTTTCAAAAATTCGAAATACATAGCTTCACTATTTTTTATTCTTTCTTCGTTTTTTCATCGATTTGGAGAGAGTGAGAAAAAAACTTGACAAACTAGAACAAGAAGCACCCTAAAATTTCAAAAATTCCAAAAAGGGCAAGGTTGTGAAAAAAAAAAATGTTCGCAAAAACAAAACAAAAACAAATGGGAAATTGATGCCAAGTAGTCTATATTAGTACCTATTATTCCGAAACATTTCAAAAGGGTAAGGTTTTTGAGAACAATTTTTTTCTTTTTTTCAACAAATCGAACTACCATTTTTTATTATTTTTTGCGGATTCTGAAAGAGTGCAAAAAACTGGATAAACTGAAACAGGAGAAACCTTAATATCTCAAAAAATGCATGGGTTTTAAAGTAAAATTTGCAAAAAACTTATTTTACCCTTAAAATATTAGAATATTCGTACAAAATGTAAAAATGTCGCTATATTAATTGAAAAAAAATACGTATCCTTATTTTCCACGTACAAAAATATATTTCACTGAAGAGTCAATCCTAAACATGTCACCCGCCAGCCTGTATGATTTGAATTGGATTCTGTCGAATTAGAAAGAGGTCGACTATTCCAAAGTTAAGATAATTGAAATTGAAATTAGCACATTATGTACGTCAGCCCTATCCCACGGTATCGAAAATACCAGAAAGTTTACCTTAGCTGCTAAAGTTTTCTTACGTTTTTTGTGTTTAAACTGAGAAAACAGAAGGACACAACACAGAGGTTGTGTGAATGATAATACATTAACAATTATTTTTCGAATTCATACGAATTGATTCTTTTACTAATAAAAATAATATGACTATAATAATTCCAGATTTTTTAAAGACATTTTATATTAATATTAATATCAATTATAATTGTTTAGAATTCAATAATTGTTGAAACGCCCTTTACTTTTGCATTAATTAATATATTAGCAATTGTTGGTAAAATAGTATGCAGCTCTAAATGAAAATAAAAAAGGGGAAGAATTTGCTTGGTGATTAATTGTGTCTTTGTGAAATGCAGGTATTTGTTGCTAATCCGAACAAGCCGAAACCGATTTTGGATATTTTACTCCGAAATCAAGAGAAATTGATCGAGTTCCTCACACGCTTCCATACAGATCGCTCGGAAGACGAGCAGTTTAACGACGAGAAGGCTTACTTGATTAAGCAAATAAAAGAGCTTAGATCTGTACATGAAAATTGAGTTAAAATATTTTTACTTTTGTTTTCGAGTAGTTATGTAAATAATATTTACATTCACAATTTATTATTGTAACATACAGACTTCAGGCAACATAATACTCTGCTACTTTCTACCAATCGATTGGTTATCCACCACTTAGTATGGCAGCTATAGACAAATATTTTCCTATTAGTTCTCTTCAACAATTTATCGATCCATTACAACTAAATTAGCTCTAAGTTACTAAAATTTCCAGTAAAAACTTCTACGAATATTTGCTTTTATCTCTAAAATCCAAAAATAATCTTGATCAACGCTTATTAAATTGAAAAGCACACGTGTTTCCAAAGTGGCGTTATTTTTACGCCGTGAATAAACTTCTTCTGAGATTCATGTAATCAAGTGTTGTCTGATTCAAAAGATATTTAGTTAGAACATAAGTTTAGTTAATTTTTACTAGGAAGACAGATATCTTGAAAAAGCGATTCGACGAGTTTCTCGCCGATGTAACTATCGATAGTAATGCTTTCTTAAAAGAAAAACACAAGTAAAAAAAGCTTACGTGCTTTCGCAAACTCGTGTTTAGAATAAATGTGTGCTTTGAGCCTCGACCATTGAGAATCGAGGTTCACGCCTTACCCTCTCCGAACCGCCTTTTGTTGTAGCTGCTGTACTTTGTTTTTGTACTTCAAGATATCCTACTCGCAGCGAATGTAATACTTATAACGATAGACATTTCCTGCTTCATTTTACGCTAAAATTATAATCACATGTATGTATAGAATTGACTGTTAAAATGTAACGCCAAAACAATAATTATTGTTTTATTATATTTATTGCAATAAAAGTATTATTAAAAAAAGGAATTCGTGAATACCGTTTTTTTTCTTCATATCTTGAATATTTAATACGTTTCTATTTTTCAAACGGGTTTCAGTCTCATGAAATTTACTGGAAACCTTTAAAAACATCTAGAATTTTCAGAAATGCCTTGAAATCCTTTGCTATAAAATGCTTTGAAAGACCCTGAAAATCTTGAAATCAATAAAATTGTATGAAATCCCTTCAGTTGTTTTGAAAATCCATACAAAGTTTTAATCCCATGAAATCGATTCAAAGATAAACTCGTTTGAAATGCTATGAAATTCTTTCAGGCTTGCTGTTGTGTTTTGTGGAATATCGTGGTGTTTCGAAGATTAACAAATTTTTAATGTCATAAAAAATAATAATTTTATTTTCATTGCAAAATTGTGAAATTTTCGCATAATAATTATTTTATTAATTAATTAACTATTTTTTCAATTAAATAACAAAATAATTGATTTTATACTAATTTTGTCCATTCTCAATCACAAATATTACATTTAAGTGTTTCAAAATAACATAACCAGTTAAAAATTGAAAAAAATGCTGTGCAGCATTAGGATGGCCCTCATTTTTCAAAATCATACATTTTTTGATTTTGTTCGAATGCCCAAAAAAATGATTTCGAAATTCGAGCATGGGAAAAAGGCAACTTCTTAATTAAATTTTAAATTCATAATTTTTGCTCAATTTCAGCATTTTTTCGCATAATTTCAAGATTTGCAACAAGATAAAATTTCCGATTAAAAAAAAACTTCCTTTCTAATCCAAGATAAAAAATTAAGGATGAAGATATGAAGACAATAAAAATAATGAATCTAAAGCAATGATGTGATTCGTGATTCGATTATAAATTTCAATTTATTTGATGGAAACAAATTTTTTGAGTAATGTAGGCAATACTCTGATAAATTAATTATATAATTTTGAATTCCAAAATTCTTGGAACTGAAAATTTTTACATTTTGGCTTTTTAGGAATTTAATGATTGTCTTGAATCTGAAGACTTAATCTTTTAGATTCATTGCAATGAGTTAAAAATTTTAAATACTACATAAGTCACAATAATCATTTTAATTATACAAAATCGAACAATTTTATAGTGCACAATATAAAAAAAGGCCGGGAAATCACGAACAAGCACAAAAAAAATTAACAAAATTGTTAAAAATAGTTTTCTTCCAATCTTTATGTAAATATTAATCGTAGCCTCGGCAGAGATAAGAAAAATCTCTTTTGATGGAATCTTTGTTCAAACTATGAGAGTGTGAGCGTATCATGAAATAGTTTGTTATATGAATTAATTGTTTCTATGGCATATATAATACAACGTAGTAGAGAAAATTCATGGCCAAGAATCACTTGCTATACTATAAACCTAGTTTTAAATAAATGTGTTTTTTTTTATCCAACGTTATCTCGACTGAGACTTCAATTAATAAGTCTTAAAATAAAAAAAAATGTTGTACCACGAATTTTCAAAAGTTGGTGCTATAATTTAAAATGTCATTTTTAAGTCTTCAAAATTATATACATATATGACTTATATACGTAATTTTACAGGAGCTGAGTAATTTTTTTATTTGTGTAGGTGAATGCATCATTTTAATAACGATTGTGTAACAAATAGATGGATCGAGAACATTTATGTTCACAATTAACCATAGAATACGGTTCAAAAATGACTTTTTAAATATCACCCCCATAAATATGTTTTATAGGGTCCCAAAAAACCCCCTTAGTCAAAAATTGGGTTTTGCGAGTTTCTAGCGCTAATTATGATGTTTTTGCGGTTTTTAAAATACAAATTGTTTCTAATGCACAAAGTATTACTTTATATTGATAAATAGATGTTTAAGTAAGTTGTTTAAACAATTTATTATTGTTTATAGTAATTTTCTCTTAGGATAGAGTGAGAAAGTCTCGGTTTTTTCAGAATTTTTCAACTTTTATTGATCTTTTCAGTTAAAGTGAGGCAATAAGCAGTTCAGTTTAACAGAAATAATTGTTTAAACCACTTATTATTTATAAACATTATTCACTTAGTCGACCTATAAATTAGAGTGAGATAATAATTAATTACAGGCAACAAAAATAATTGTTTAAACAATTGATTATTTTTAATAATATTTTCTTTGAATAATGCTAGAAAGTGAAGCTTTTTCTGCAATGTTCAAATTTGCGTCCATATTTCACTTAGAGTGAGGTAATAATTAATGCATTTAACAAAAATAATGGTTTAAACAAATTATTATTGTTTATAACTATCTTCTCCTATAGTAATGTTAGATAGTTGCGGTTTTTTCTGAAATTTTCAATTTTTAATCCAATTTTTAGTTAGCGAGGTATTAATTAATGCAAATTAATAAACATAATTGGTTAAACAATTTATTATTGTTTATAACTATCTTCTTTTCGAGTAATGCTAGAAAGTCGTGGTTTATTCTGAAATTTTCAGTTCTTCTTTGACTTTTTAGTTATGAACAAATAATAAATGAACATCACCAAGAATAATTTTTAAATAGTATTCCATTTGTTTCGGAATTAAGTATTTTTACTCTTTTGCTAATATTTAAAAATATTAAGTTAAACAAAAAGGCTATCTTACAGTAAATATAAAAAACAAAGGATGGAATAATTAGTTGTAGGTGGGAAGAGTGGCTCTGTAAATAACCTGTAACATTTTTTTTTTTT